>LOND01002874.1:17229-35633 GCA_014220965.1 Paragonimus kellicotti | reverse complement strand
ACAGTACACCCCTATGTCAACTTCATTAGCGTCAGTGTCTCAGATCATCATTTTCGCGCCTGCCCTGGTATCCGGAAGCGCTAGAATAGGGGCAGTGCACAACGCATCTTTCAGCCGGTCAAACGACTGTTGACACTCCTTAGACCACTCGAATTAACGTCTTTTCTCCGTCAACGTCGTCAGGGGATTGACAACGTGAGAAAATCCGCGAACAAACCGTCATTAATAAGAAGCCACCCCAAGAAAACTGCGGACCTCGTCAGCACTCACAAGGAGGTTGGCCATTCTTTTACCTTACGCACCTTTTCGGGATCACAACCCACACCAGCTCTGGAGATGACGTGTCCTAAGTACTTCACTTCAGTCTGCATGAAAGAACACTTCATTGGATTTAGCTTCAATCCAGCCTCATCTAGTTTGGAAAGGACGTTGGATAAGTTGTATAAATGTTCATCAACAGACCGTCCGTGGACGATCACATCATCCAAATAGACCAGGCATCGTTTAGGGATTAGATCACGTAGCACCTGTTGCATTAACCTCTGGAAGGTGGCCGGCGCATTCGTTAATCCGAAAGGCATGGTTTCGAATTCATACAGACCGGAAGGTATTACGAATGCCGGTTTTCATGCGATCACTGGGCTCTACTTCCACCTGCCAGTAACCAGACGCCAAGTCGAGGGTGCTAAACCACTCGGCCCCCGAAACAGCATCAATAGTTTCATCGTTCCTTGGCAGTAGAAACGAATCCATTTTGGTCACTGCATTTAACTGACAATAGTCAACATACAATGTTGAAGAACCATCCTTTTTCTTGACTAGCACTACCGAAGACACCCATGGGGAGGTTGACCGGTCGGATGACACCTCTTCCCAACATCCACGCTAACAATTTTCCCGAATGCTCTTGAAAATGGACTGGCAAGCAACGGGCCGCTTCGCCGAATCGGGCGTGCCTCACCGGTGTCAATACTGTGCCGCACAACATGAATGCGCCCAGGCGGTTGTCCTTCCCACCAGAATGTCGCCCGGTGCTTCTCAATTACTTTCCGTACTTCGTGCGCTATGTGTGCTGCAAGGTGAGAAACAATTACCTTGATAAATGTTCATCATTCACACTCGACGTAATTTTCCCCATCGGCTGTGTTCAGCGTCCTAATGAATTTATCAGCTTCTAACCTCATCAAGTGCGTTTCCTCTCTGGTACTCCAGTTAGTAACGTGTTCGTGACCCGCTGGAAGATCGCGATCTTCATGCCTAATTAAAATCGGTTACGCAGAGGCAATCTACAATGATTGTCAGGAGTTCTTTGAATTGTTCGCAGCATTCGTGCTTAGATGGAAGTCAACTAAATCCAAGTTGGCAACCAGTTGCTACAGTTCAGTTACGCAGACGGTTCTACTGGAGATATCAGTGGATACGAACGTGTGTTGGGGACACTGTTGGGATTCGTAAAATCTTTTGCACAGATGTGGGTGATAAAACTAGTTTTCACAATGGTTACAATTGGCACAGTCAATGCGGAATGGGTAATTTATCGATATCTAAGCTGCATCCAGTTGGCCCAATTCATTTGTTAAATGGGGACGCAGCGGACAGGTAAAAAGCTTTGGACAAAAAATGGACAGGTTTCGGGTCTGGGGACGGACTAGTTTGAGTCTTTGCGCGGTCTCCTAATGTATCGTGTGACAAAGCGATGTGTTCTCAATCAAACAAATCACGGTTTTCTGTCAGTTTTTCTGGGGATCGAGAATTAAGTGTCAGCATTACCGATGTTAATGTGTACAATGTTCAAACGAGGATCCACTGTAACCATCCCTGGTGAAGTAGATTGGGCTTGATCGATCAGTGGGGTGAAATGTACCTTCAGTTCGAAAGCTTCCAAGAGAGACGACGCAAAATATTTTAGGTCTGGTTATCAGGACACAGGCGAATGAGTTAACTGTCCCGGCAAACACATGGCCGACTCCGACGCGTTGGACCAGAATCTGGCCAACTGTCGGCCTCACAATGAGCGAATCGAATGAGAATAAGAACTGTTAACTACCACACTCAATCTCGCCGTCGAACGCATGTGAAAACATTTCTATAACATTATCATATTCACCACCTTTCGTTTGCAAGCGGTCCTGACCATTGTCATTTTATGCACGTCCTTTTTAATCGGTGCTTCCGGCAAACGCGAGTTCACCGTTACATTGACTTCGTGTGTGCTGTGTTGTATTGTTTGCGGCTTGTCGTCACTGACAGTTGTGTAGAAAGCTTCGCAAATGTGTTAGCTGTATTTCGTGTTTTCGACTTTGTTATTCCAGGCTTATTAACAGTTTTATTTACACTGATTTACACTGGCATTTATCGGAATCATGGATCTGACTTTAGGTGCCACGTAGGGGTCTATAATGCGTTTTTCACAGAAGGTTGATTTTTGACGTAGTGAAACCTGTCTGTTACAAGTCCTGTTGATTCGTGTTATGACTTCACATGTCAGCATCTTTCATCTGAGAGAATGTTTGCGATAGAATTTTGATGTTACTCTCTTTGTGTTGTTTCATTGTTCTTTCCTGTCATGTTCTCTTGTTTCATTTTTTTTGTGGATTTCGTTTTTCAGGCTTCTTTGTGCTCAACTTCGCCTGTCGCGTGCAGAATGCTGGAATTGGAGATGCTTTCAATTTAAACAAGAATGACTGCTGCATGCTTGAATTTTAATATATCGATTTTCAATCTGAAGTATATCGATGATTTTTGCCGCGATACTTATCGTTTTGCTGTTAACTTCTGCGTGTTGAGCGATCACGTAAAGAAATTTTGCGATAGTATGTCCGCTTAAGGGTTAATTTGAAGAGTTATTCGAGCATCCCTTGTCCATCTCTATACCGGTCCGCGTAAGGTCATTTGAAGGCGTTCGAAATAAACGCTTTATGACAAAAATGATCCTGTTAAGTTGGCTTGCCAGTTTTTGCAAATAAGATCGCTCGCCAAGAGAGAAGTCGGTGAAACCTACGGACTAATGTCAGCAGTCCGTAAGCGTTGGATTACGTAAGATTCGAATTGTTTTAGTAGTTGAGCAAATAACCAGGAATGTAAGAAACGCACCGTCAGCGTGACTGGCTGACTGAGATGCTACTCTGGCCAATTGGGAATCAACTCTGGCCTACGCCGAAATGACTGTGGCCAGAGTCAGGCCGATTTTGTTGCACGCCTAACCAGGTCTGACTCCTTGCCAACTCTTGCCAGAGTCGACATGTTTTATGGGATAGTGAATGTCGTTTGGGACACTACTTTCCTTTCTAATACACTGCGAGATAACCACGATGTCATGATTAGTGTCTAAGTAAACCGAGCCGGAGAGCTCGTGATGGTTATTGTTGAACACTTTCTCTGAGCCACAAATCGATTTTCGACGCATCCGGGTTCCAATCCGAAAGGTCAAAATGTTTACGGGCCTGACGTCGCTTGATACTCGAATGGTCATTTGGTTTGCGCTGACTAAACGTATTGCAGTGGTCCTTACTTTGTCCCATATCTGTTATCTTCAAAATATGTGCTTGTGAAGTGAGGAAGTCGCTCAAAGTGTCATTCACTGTTATCACAACAAGGAGTGAGAACCCTCTGGCGCGGTCGCTTTATATGGATTGGTTCAAAATAACTTGATCTTTCCGGAGGCAAAGCCTGTATCATCCATGCCAGTGATTCTATCTCAGACAGTTCAAACATGTTATCATTGTGCTTGAGGTCCAGCAGGCCTTTCACTAAGCAGTCATTCGCTGAACACTCACTCCAGGGCGTCTTGTAATGAACACGTTTTCGTTTTATCGCTTGTCGAATTCCGACAAAACAGATGAACTGGAGGCGGACTAATTCAATGTTGCTGCACAATAAAACGCCAAGACCGAACGGACACTTTCGATGTCACATTCTTCGGTATTTACCAGTTGTTTTGTTTTATATTGTACCAATCATCTAACAGCTTGTGACATTGTGTCAGTGATACCAGTTAGTGACGGGCTCTTAGTTCTGTAATACGGCTATACGCTTATAAATCTATATTCTTGTCTCATGGATAAGAACTAGTTATTATGTAAGCGGGGGGTTGAATTCAAACGCTGATAGTAGCATGTAGTGTGCCGTCATTTTGTCAAACCAAACATACTCCATCCCGCTTCCTTTCAGGTCCTCGAACACGCCGGCTGACTGTGTCCTGTGCGGCGGGCTAAGTGAGAGGACCAACCAGAGCTCGAGATCAGCGGTCGGTAAGCATGAAATCACTTCTGATTGATGACTTATTTCCAGACCTCGAAGCTTCACTATGAATATGGACGAGGACATGATGTGGCTCTGAACTCCCGGTATCCGTGTCGTGTCGATACACATTCTTCATTGACTTTTGTTTTCCTTTTTTGTTAGTGAGACTTTAGTATTTTTCCATTTGTTAACGTTGGAAGTTTTCTGTGCTGTTTTAGTGCATGGCACACTAAGTCGTTTTCCTAGGTACGAAGTTTACCAGGCGCGAAATGTAAAAAAGCCGTTGAAAGTAGAGACCGAATATTTATTCGACGAAATGTACAAAAGGTCTCTTATTGCACTAGAAATGGCACCGACACGCAAATTAGCGAGGGAGGCTGTTGAACGACCGTCGACGGGTGGGTAAACGGGATGTGTGTGTAGTTCGGTTTTGCGCCACACCGTCACATGACACACAGAGAAACAATGGAACAACATACACCGTGCAAACTATCTTAGCAACCTAGATGCAATATGAAACTGAGTTTTAAAACCATTTCACACATCATACCGTAGGCAGGCCAGTGAAATATCCAGGTCACTACACTGTCAATTGTGGCTGAGTTCTTGGAATAGTACACGACTCCTAGAGCTATTAGTAATCCCTAATTTCGAGCATTATACATATTCGAATTTATTGAGGAGGTGAGCCAAGATATATACAGAGAGGGTAAAATGAAGGACAGCAGATGGAAAACCACGTAGTGAATTGATCGACTGAAAATAAGCACGGCGTGAATCGCCCGTACCCGAGATGGTTCGTCCAGGGAAAAGGGCAGAATGATGGTCTTCATTATTCACCCATTCCAGATAGTGATGCCAGATTGTAAACAATGAACGTTTATTAACATCTGTCCAAGACGCAGAGCTTTTTGCTCCAAAATAAACTTAGCCGAGATTATCCGGAAGCTGTAGCTGGCAATTCTTTTGCGGCTCGCCGGTTCAAGTTTACCCTACGACGTTCTAGCTAGCTGAACGTGATATATCACCGGTAGTCCCGCACGAAAGAAATCGCTGTATTCTCAGGGTCAGCCATCGAAGCGTTCACTAAAGTGTCAACCAAAGTTATTGCTGCCATGGAACAGACACTTACCCACAAAATAGGATAACTCTGGCACGGAGTGGCCTTGATTCTGGCAAGAGTTGGCAAAGTGTTAGGCATGCAACGATGTCATGACCACAACTTACATAAATGTAAACGAAAACGGCCTCAGTCCCCTGTGTTACACACGCGATAGTTAAATGACACGGAGCTGTCAAACTAGGCTGAACAAACAAAACCGACATTTAAACGATAACCACCTATTCCCAGATAAGATGTATATATTGTAGTGAAGCATACCGTTCTGAGGTTATTGACAATCATTACTTAACGATGAAATTGTTCCCACCAAAATGTTCTGTTCACTGGAATTTCTAATCTTTGGTCGGTCAGTTGGAGTAGAAAAGACAGTTCGACGCGGGCCCTACTCCTGGCCAATTTGGCCGAGTCGGCCATTTGTTCGTTAGACAGATAAGGACGATCAAAAAGCAAAAGCTAAAATAATGCGAAAGAACAATGGCATAGTGCGAAAGATCGGGACATTTTTCAACGAAAGAATAAATAATAAAGGAATAGACGGCTGCGGAATACAAGGAAAATTGACGTCGGAATACCAGGAGAGTGGTAGAACTACCTTTTAGAATGGTATACTTCACGGTGTTGCGTTGTAAACTTCAACGCTATCTCTTGAGGCATGTTTGTTTGACTCAGTTGTACACCCTACCTCGCTGATATAGAAATTCTTCACTTTTGTGCTCCGTGCGCTACATACTTCCTTCAGGCTCGGTCGTGCCAATATATAGAGTATACACAGAGTATATATAGAGTACCACGATGTTTGTTGACTTCTGAATTATCGTCGTTTTGTCACCCACCGAACGTGCAGTAAAACTTTATGGGAGGGATCCCATAAACTGGTAAGCACGACGAAAGTATCTTCGTTGAAATCTGGCTAGCTATTTTTATTCGGCGATCCGGCCTATTTTATTCTCGTATATTCTTTTCACGCCATTTGGTGAGTTAGTCTCTCAGGGTAAACCGTACTCACGTGATACTCCGCTGCTTTTCAAAAAAGGCACTGATATGTACTCCAAGTATCAGATCTGGCTGAAATGCCGTACTTGATAACTCACCCTCATATTCCCAATTCGCACATTACAAGCCATCGAGGGTATGGCACTTCGGGATGCGCAATAGTAATCGGAAATGTGCTCAGCTCGAACCCAGAGGTAGTCTTTATGCCGTAGTAATAACGCGACATATTAACCAACTAAGTCGTAATGTAAATAGTACTCTGAAAACGTAATCATCCATGCAGTAAAATAACAGTAGCATACAGCGTTCCGTTATAAATTCCAATCACTACACCCATCACAGTTCAAATGGAAGTCCGGGTTGTTACCGTGATGACGCTGTTTCTTCATCACACGCTCAGAAGTTCTTTAGTAGCAAACTAGGAACGATCGATCGTCTTCTGAGTGTTTCAACTAAGACACCGAAAATTTTCACCAATAAAGCAAGCTCAGCTTCACTGTTCGTAACTTCAAAAACGTGAAAAATGAGTGTGATTTGCATTGTGTATTTCCAACGTAAGTTTCGTTAACTTACTGTTGTTTAGTCACAGTTATAGTGATGATTTTGTGAGCGCAGTTTCAAAATAACCGGTTATTTGCAGCGCGATGCGCAGGCATATTTTGTAGGGAATCACGGACGATTAGTCTTCGTTCAAATAACAACTGCGCAACCAGATTGAGTGAGTTTGAGACCATTTTTCCAGTTTATTCTGCAGATACTTAACACGGCAAGAGCACGAAACCCGAAAATTCTCAAAGCCTCCTGCTGGTGGTTCGTGATAAATTAGCTGCTTACGTTGAGTGGTTGATGATTATGTCTTCTGTTTAAAGTCAGTGGCCACTCTCGCTGTCTCTATTTGTTCCCTTGTCATTGTTCATTTTTCTTACGTTCGAAATCTTCTCCGTAATGATGGCGAACCTTATTTTGCGAAAACTGGCAATATGACTCACCTTACTGTCGTGTGGTTGACACCATTTGAGTTATCGGCTGCGTAAGTTGTCTGCATGACTCACTGCGTCTCTAACTACTGCTTGTCAGTTTTTGCTGGACGTGTTCCTGAAAGTGTACAGTCAACAGTGAGCTTTACGAGCTGTAACAACGGTAGAGAGAACACGTGACTCAGTAGAAGTACAACTATATTGTCCCATTTACAAGCTGTAACGTCATTCTTATGTGCGTGGACGAATGAGTCGTTGGTCGTTGAAGGCGCGACCAATCAGAACGCAGCTTGAGTCCTAAAACGAACGTGGGGCACACAGTAGGCCCTGATGGGTAGACACCAATCTCCATTCTGGTTTCCCGTTGTACCCTCTTCCTTCAGAAAAACGCTGTTCATCGGTGTATCCAGCCCGTCGCGCCAGAGAATAGAGGCAGTGTGAACCCGATTATCATTCCCTGTTACAAGTCGTTTGATCCGTCACTACCACGAATCTGAAGTGCACATGGGTGCCTGGTATGTGGTTACCAGCTTAAGAAGTTAGTTTTAGGCTTTGAAGTGCATGGCTGCCATTAAGCAAATGTTAGTTGTCGGCTATCGGTTAAAGAGAGCTTGCGCCAAGCATTTCAACCAAATGATGGCGTTGATCCCATCATTGCAAGCGTCGATGAACGGTTACCAATCAAGGCACTGTGAGGTGAATTATTTCGGTCCATCCTGCATTTGCATGAGGAGAAACACGCTGAAGAAGTATAGTTGCATTCTGAACTATTTGCAGACCCGCGCTATTCACACAGAAGTAGACCACTCCATGTTTACGAACTCCTTCCTCAAGACCTCTGTAGAATCTGTCAGGATTCTCGGCTATACGCAGTCTATCGGGGCAGCTGTAAACCTCTTGATTCAGGGCAGAACAAGACAGAACGTTGAAGGTTTACTCGGATAAAACTGGTTCTGTACATAAATAAGCAACAGTTAGCAAATTACACAACTTACAACCAAGTGAACTCTGTGCACGGAATTTAACCGTCAGCAAATAACCAATAATACGGTAGCGTAAACAGTCCAATGCGGCGGTACAAATAAACAAAAAGGCGAGTTCAAGTGAGAGTTCGTAGTGTCTACGCAGAGTGAGTTACGTGTAATAATGTAAGAAATGTTCGTCCAGTATTTAATGTAATCAATACAGGGGATATATAGGTAGGACCTACAGTACGACAGTTTGACCAATGGGTTATAGGTATGGGAACAGTTAGCATTGACATTGTGCACACCCCTGACCGTGGACGGGTGGCCGGGCGGTAGCGTCGATGCGCGGGGCGTGGAGGTTCGGTGGTTCGAGCCTCCAGTCAACCTTTTGCCATCGAACTCTTCATTTCAATTGGCGTAATCCGGACACAACTCCTGTTGATTCTGGCCGGAATCAACAACCTCGATGTGTTTTTGGACAGGCAGGGCACGCTGGAGACCATTCGCAGAGTCAAATTTGTTTGATTTGGCCTGAAACTGGAACTGAAGTTACAATCCATTAGTCACTGTGTGCACCAAGATGGGCAAACTGAACAAGGGGCCGATTGGTACTTTAATCCTCCGGACGGCAGTCTTAGGGGCGGAGCTTGGGAAAGAACGGCTTGAACATTCAGACAAGTGTTATCAGTAACACAAGTGACGAGTGAAGAGCAATTTCTTAACTACATAAGTGAATCCACAACGACAGACCGCTTGTAGCTATTTATGACGGTCCAGGCAACCATGTTGATCACAACACAGTGTGTGGTCAATCTTGCAGTGCCTCATGGAATCGTGGTCGGAGTTCTAGTCCCGGCCGTGGCAAGAATATGCACTGCTGACGAGCTCTAACAAGAGCGAAACTCGAGTCTAGTGCTTCTTTTCGAAAGGGGCAGATTGGAAAATCTACGGGAATTTGACAGCTGCAACCAATTGCGGGTGATGTTCAGTCTATATGAATGATCATTTGTTTAACCGAGCTTAATTTCCTTTCCTCGTCTCCCAATATCGGTCGGTGCACAGTTGTCAATTCTGGTGTACGGACACGTTCTTTGTTCAGTTTTCGTGGACGTTTCACATTCGAGGTAAGAAACATAATTTCTTGTATACTTATTCAACCGGTACCGTATGAAATACAGTTTCGCGGGTTTCTTCTCGAAAGTCGTTTCGAGGGCTAATTATCTTTGCCGTGGCTATTGAGAATGACATTCGTTGGACCTTCTGAATACGCGTTACTCGGCGTGAACTTCAATCGTTATTCAACGTCTGCACACCCGATGGTGCAAACTTTGTCAGGTTTATTAATGATTGCGCATTTGTGTGAATGTACTCGACTCGGCGTATACCCGTCATAACGCAAACTAAAGGTACGAAATACAGATTCAGTTAATGGACTGTGTGTGACGTTCGTGGAAAATTGGATCACAGCTCAGCCGAACTGTTGCAAACGACTATTTCCTTCGATATCTATGCAGGGAAGTTGCTTAACTGGTCGCACATGTGTATATTTCACTTGACATCTATCATAAGTCAACAGTGCAATAACTTCAATGGTAAAATTGTTCAAAGCGAATGTATTCAGTGCAAAAATCATGAGGCGACATTAATGAAATCACCTCCTACATTTGTAACGTTTGATCGGGCAGGTTTTGAGTGTGTCCTAGGACATTTGCATTGTGGTCACTGTAAAGTTCACAAGAAACAATTAAAAACCACGAAGAAGGCAATTATGCCTCAAGCAGTGAAGTCTTCTTTAGTGGTCTAACATTAGACAAACACTGGTTTGACCCGTCCATTCGACAAGTTGTTATCCTGATGAATGTTAATTTCGATATATTACTGAGCCTTAATACCTGTTACTTGTTGTAACTTGTTCCTGCGCAGTTTATCCATCCTTTCCTTTTGCTGATGAACCCTTGTTTATATGTGCGTCCAGTTTCACCTACGTTTCGTAGTTTCGCCAATGTGCGATTTCTTACCTTTGGCCGTGTTCATGTGAATAGTTGGTTTCAGACGTCATGAATTTAGCGGATTCAGTATAGATGTTTGAATTTATTTTCTTCCCTTTTGTTTTCAGCGTTTTTAATGTACTCTGGCATCTTATTGGTAACAAGTTC
The DNA here is from genome assembly GCA_014220965.1 of Paragonimus kellicotti. Taxonomy (NCBI): domain Eukaryota; kingdom Metazoa; phylum Platyhelminthes; class Trematoda; order Plagiorchiida; family Troglotrematidae; genus Paragonimus; species Paragonimus kellicotti. The sequence goes on along the minus strand of LOND01002874.1, from coordinate 25,174 downwards.
GCCTGCACGACCGTCTTTTCGCATAGGAATCCGCTGCTCAGCGGGCTGAGAAGTTGATATACACTGGCTTCATCACAGATGAGACTGTTAAAAACTCAGCTTATCGGCAGAAGCTTCGGGTAGACTAAGCGTAGCTCGACACATCAAAAGACGTCTAAAACATTGATTTCACTCTATCCGATTAATCAGAACAACAAAAAGATATACATTGTCAGATGCAAGTATTTAGTCTTTTCTCATTGATCACATAGAACAACCGGTTGTGCAACGTAAGTCTACCGACAACCGAACAGAAGCCCGGTGCCCCCGATCGCGAAGTAATTAATCGTAAAAGATCTTGTGGTTAAACTCGTGACTTCGTTCAGTGTTCCACTACACAACCGCAACCTTTAGTTGTTGGTGTTCCCCAGGGTGCTGTTAACCAAGCGTTACGCACAGTACCTTTATTGTCGAAATATGCTGACGTAGTCACTTACCTTAACGTGGCAGTGAAACAGTTTACCCGATCCTAGTTACACTCGTGTGGCATTTGTCCATGTCGCTGTTTTGTCGCCATGCACTAACCGAATATTTTACGTCATCGGCTGATGAGGAAAAATCAAGAGACGTCCGGATTCAACAGATACAGCATACAAATTTGATCTCTCTCACCCAGTTCCGAAAAGGTATACTAAGTTGGCGGGAGCTCTCATCGCCACCGTTTGGAAATCTGTAACACTGATAGTTTGGAGGCCCAATAAATCATCCTGTCACTTTCGCAGTCAAACACTGAAGCTTATTCTTGAAAAACAGCATGCGTGGGCACGTTACCGAAAGTTCCACTACGAAAGTGGTCAAGTTGCTCGTGTGCAAATCGTACACCGATTCATTGAGCCTATCTTCAACAAGGGCTACCCGCACGATTCCCCATCAATCCAACGAATCTTTTCTGATATCCACCTCTAACTCAGATGGTGAAGACCATGATACGACAGCTCTTGCATCTTACATAATTTAACTGCTGTGATTTGGGAGCCGCGAACGTTCTGACAGACGTTTACAGCAGCGTTTTTGATGTCAACCCAATAGACTGCGTTGATCTTATAGATGTTCTGTTTGTAGTTTTTGTGGAAGGGCTTCCGCACTTTGAGAATAATCATCCTGTTCCTGGTGGCATGTCTACCGAAGCATTGAGTGAACCACCTCAGCGCCTCACCCAGCTTCACCATTTGTTATTCATGAATTTTTTCCCAAGTGACCTAGTATCCAGCAGTTGGGAGCCTGATACAATTACGTCTGTCTTCAACGGCGGTGGGCCTAATCATTTTGGGGATCATCGCTTAGTCCCAATGCCGTCCTACCTGCTTAAAGTAGAGATAGTGCTTATATATGACTCGTTGCCCGAGTGTTTAGCTTCTCACGGGTTCTCTATCAGTGTGCAATGTGACTTCAGAAACGTTACTTCTGGCACGATGAATCTACTGATAGCCAATGATCCATTAGTGAAATTAGCCACCCGCAATTTTGCTGTTGACGTAATATACGTTGATTTCGATAAGGAGCTCGATTAATTGGTCTGCAAGCCACACCGAGGAGGAGGACAAAGTGAACCCTTCGAGAGACTGGGGTCGTATCTCATCAATTACTTTCATAACGTACGCAAAAGCTTTACGCTCTGAATTTGCCGAGACAGTTTCAGTGCTGTTCCTCAGGTTTATAATCTTCGTGCACCTCTACACTGTATACTTATCCGTGATATCCGGGCGACTTTTTTCAGTTCTTTCTACTGGTGGATGCTGTTAGAACTTATCCGTTGCGGAATCCCTTCGGTGATTATTCCACTCCACAAGTTATGTGAACGGTTTGTTAATTTGTTCTCATGCGGATCAACTTAAGTTCGATGCAGGGAAGTGCCAAGTTATGCATGTTTCACTACTTGAGCGACGTTCCCGATTAGGTGGTTCTTATGAATTAGGACTCAGCGACTTCCGTCCGGCATTTCAGCCGAGTGCACTTAACGTGATTTCAAATGTACAGTTGGATGGCGGCGCTTTGGAACTACTCAAACGATATTTCGCTTCGTTTGACTGCACAGGATTCCGGTTTTTTTTTGTAGGGGCTTCGTTTGGTCGCCCCTCAAAAATTGATCCGTGATTTGGCCTCTCTTTTTATGGAGCGGCGAAGTTCTCTCCGGTAGTGTTCAACCGCATTCCACCAAAAAACACTTTTAAAGTGAACAAAACCAGTTCTGCGAAATACATCCCGCGTGCGCTAATCGTCATTCATTAGGTTTTCATCGACTCGCAGCTATCGTTGCTTTCAATTCCTTGATAGTCAAATTGCATTAACCATTGATGTTAATCGCAGCTCAGTACAATAGGAAAAAATTCGCCTGAGCTGCAGTACAGTAAGCTAAAATATGAGCATATCTTTTTTCGGTTGTGTCTATAAGTTGTGGATTGCTTTCCGTGAGTATTTACACTAAGCTAACTCTGTTCTGAGTTCAAAACTCCATCTTGCGCGTCATTTTTGTCGTACATCAGATACTGCACCTGTTTTCACAGCTAAATACTGTCCGTTTCTGTTCAGTGTTTCCAGCCAACGAGATGCCGCTTCACAGAAGCTAGTTCTGTTTTCAGTCCACTGACCTTGGATAAACCTTGAACCAGTGGTACGTGTGGGTTAACAATCTGTAACGTAACTAAAACCGTTGCGCGTGCACACTGAACACTCCATTACTATTCACTTCTTCATTTTTTTAATTCAGGTGGTCTGCCCATACACTAGGGATCTGTCCCACACGACATGAGCGACCGTGAAAATGTAACATCCTATCACTGATAATTGCTTGGATTACCTTGGACTGTCTGATGACTTGACACTCAGGCATCTGCGGCTTGACGTCGCGCAAATCACTGTCCCTTATACATTTGTTGATATGTTTTGACTGACTGTTCATTTACGTCCGCTCTCCGATTTTGAACTGCGAGAAGGTTGCCCGAGATCGTTATCCTTGCTTGCAAATTGCCACCTATGATTAGCACTACAGAGTTAAACCACGCTTTTTGGCGGGCGGTTACCTGGCTGCAGTTGAACCTAATGTGAATGGTGATAACTTTGAAAACGGAATGAGATGACACTGTGACTGGACAGGTGCCTCGTGGCAATAAAAGTTGGAATGACTGGTTTGAAATGTGACGAGCATTCATTTAAGAATAAGTTTAGGATGACGATGTTGCAATGATGAGCTTCAGGGCGCTTATCATAAGGCGTTTTCAAACTTGGATAGCTCAACCTATTGCGAACTATGGTTTTGTCTTGAAATAAGAAATCCCGTACATGATGGGAAAAACGGAAAGTTGACAGGGTATCTGCTGTCAGTTACGCTTCACGTAAGGCTGGGTAGTATGATGTTTGCTGTCGATCACACGTTATATTGCACTGATTGTAAAGTGTGCTTCTGTTCGTGACACTGAAGTGTTTGTTCTGCCGTATCATTTTGCAGGTTTTAATAAGCATTGATGAAGATTTCTCTGAATCATATCAGTACGTAATTCATAAAGTAAAATGAAAACCGGGTTGTTTATCCATCCTTGCTCTGCTTACTTGCGTTTCGTTAGCTTAAAGTTCTCGCAGTAGTGGGCAGTTGCTCAATAGTATTCCGTCTAGTAAATTCATGGTGCAATCTGTCCACGGCAAGTTCACAATGTGTTATGCCGAAGTTCGTCTGGTCAAGTATAAAGCGATTGCATTGAACAATTTAAGACATTTTGCTCCGCCTTGTAATCTTTTGACGTATGTCATAACCAGCAGTGTCTTCTGCAAACTCTCTTTTTTAACTTATTTCTCAATATCATATTGGTATGTGGTCTTCAGTTGCTCACTATTTAGGCGCACGTCATTTCAATGTATTGCTGACAACGGCTCGTTCTTCCGTTCTTTTACCTCTGTGGTGATATCCCCTTCGAGGTCCTTCAAAATCCTAAACTCCCTGCGACGTGAGAGTTGCCTCACCAGTACCACCGTGCCTGTTCACATTATCTTGTGAATGTAAATTTACTACAAACCACTAACATCAAAGTTAGTGTGTTGGCGTGGCCATCGCAGGTATAGTGTCCACAAGTTCACAGTTATATTTCATAATTCATTTTGTACATTTCTGTATATACCGTTTTGTTAACCTCATCTGTACACTTGTTTGAAACCATCAACTCACTTTTGAATTTAATCGTCAACACGAATAAACGGGAGTTACCGCGCACCGTCTCTGCCTTCTCCATTTGTGCGGATTTTGAGCTGGTAAAGCAGTTGCACGTTGAAATATTTTAGCTCCGCGTATTGGCTAATCCGTCGACGCTCAACGTTCGTCATCCCACGCCGCGTGTGGAATTATCCGTCGGTCGTTTTCCGAACTTCACCCCTGGCGCTGTCTTTCCCTCTTGTGGTGGTCTATTCAACTCAGCGGACCTCGACTTATCAGTGAGTCGTTCCTTTTTACCGATACGTCTTCTGTTTTGTTTGTACGCTTACCTTTGGAGCCTATCCATTACCGTTACAACCTTTCTTGGTATTACCATATCTTTAGTCATTTTTATCATTTAATTGATTAGGCCACTACACCGCTTTACTCCTAGCTGTACAATGAATATGCGTCATCTTCTACAGCATGGTCTACACTCCATAGAGTAACAGTGTTTTAGCCATTGCCATTTGAAACGTCGCCCAATCTGTCCTAGTTTGTTTGACTTCTGAGGGTTGACCGGAGTTTTCGTTGACGCCCTTACTCTTCAGCGGCTAGCACACAGCTGTACTAGAGGTTCACCTCCCTAGCGCTTCTCATTTCTGCATTGATGTCCGTCTGTTTCTCACCGTCTTTTCGCCTAAACTTCTGAATTACGTTAGCAGAAGACGGCGGAAACTTCGGGAATATGGGAAGAGAGAGAGAAAACATCCGCTGTGATATGAGAGAGAACTGATATTCGCAACACGGACGCTAGGTGCGCACGGTCGAGTGCACCAATGCCGTCTCAAAGCTTTTCCATACATGTGAAATGTGACACCTCTGCGTAACACGAATGTTACGGAAACGCTCTCACATTCGTGATGTCATGTATATATGTGATGAATCAGTAGATGATGTATAAAGGAGCGCAGTTCACGCCTCATGTGGGAGGCGAGAGGTGTAAGAGGGATCACTGATGTGTTTTTCCCGCAATAAGCAGACATGAGTATGGCACTAGATCACGTGAGGAAGGCCTAGTTTTCTCGCCCTTCCGACGGCCGTGACCTCGAGAAAAGTGATTTATCTAATCAGAATGAGCGGAATTGTTCAGAACGCTCGAGAGGTGACCTTGGTGACTTTTAACTTGTCCTACATTCATTTCGCCACGTACAATGTGTGGATTTGTGACCACTATATATCAACTATTAATTTTTTACGCTCACGCACATGTATGATGGTTTCGACCACTCGAGAGAGGCCGACAGGTCGATGTGATGCACCAGAGAATAGCCCGCGCTAGTATTTCTCGCTTGTCTCACGCATTTTGGGATGAAACAAAGCTGTTCTTTGTACGCGTCTTCCAGTTTGGCTCGGGAACAAATTGCGGAGACAGTCGCGGTATTTTCGGAACCGAGATTTTCCGTGTTAATTATTACCAGAAGGAGAATCCGATTTTTGTCAAGCGCACTACTATATCGAGGACGAACCAGCGTATCCTTTCGAGGGTTTACAACAAGATCTCAAATCAGCTGCCTTAAAACCAGGCCTTAACCGTTCACTCTTCCCCCAGTGACTGGTCGTAAGACAGTGGGTGTTGTCTTTTCCCTCGCGCTACCAACTAAACTGGCACGGCAAACGTTCACTGAAGAACAAGGTGGTTGGGTTGTAAAATTGAAAGTAGATGGCGATGTCACTGGAAGTAAAATCAACTCAAATGATCAACCTGGAATTTTCCCACACATGCCCACACTTGCAACTTCGAGGGCGGTCTCTTCACTGCACAAGGTACTACGCCCCGGGCACTCTTTACATTTGGTTCTCGTCCCTACCACGAACGATCCCCGATCATCACCCAGAGTCCCCACGCATGTCTTCCGTTTCATAACGCTACATCATAAATGCGTTTTCTATCGTCAGCAAAATTAGGGTCTACTCTCTGGTATATCGATCGGCAGTCTGCAAATCCATCTCATTACTCATATCACCATCAAGGACAGGTATCAGAACTTACTTAATTGCGCATACTCCCGTTTATTTCATCGGAAGACACGGAAAGGGATAATATAAAAAATGCATGTTTTATGATTTTGTAAAGTGCGGGTATTATTGGCTGGTGTTCCGTAATCTCGTTGGGTCGTCTTAGAGGTTGTTGCCATCGCTGCATTGCTGCCGGGATAGGTTGGACGTCACAGCAGTATTTCCCGAAATGTAACGTGAAATGTTAAATGGATGAGCTTGACTAGACGGAACCGGCTGGGTTGTAAAAAAAAATGAAAGAAAACTTGGCATGCAGTACATGAAGTAAACCAGGTAACGCAAGTTACAAGCAAGCGTATCGATGAAATTGTGATTGCTAGAACGAAAGCAAGAAACGCGGCTGATTTAACCGGAACCTTTGTGAGCAGTAACAAAGTTTTGAGGATACCATGGTGCTTAACTCGTTGCTGACGCTATCATCGGAAACAGATGACCAACAACACTCAGTTAGTTATTACCTTATCCTCCAACTTTATTTTAACACATCCCAAACAACGCTGGTCATTCGCGATTGAAATGTGCCCACGAAGGACGCCATGCTCCATCTTTGTGGTCACATATCTAGATGGCTAGTTGTCACGACAGTGGCGATAGTTGATAATGCTTGAAAACCCTGTCTTTCATCACAGATTGCCATTTTACCGGACACAACGTAAGAGGTATCTTTCTAAGTATTACCTTTTATGTTTTGTTGAAAAAGGCCCCGCATTAACCACATGTTAAACGCAACACCTTACTTGCCCCAATTAACCTATCACTACAGTATGAAACAGGGCGTCTGTATGGTGACGCCCAGTTCCCGAAGAACAGTCACGCGCTTGAGGGCTGTGATTCAACCCTGTCAACGCGGCTCACATTTTCAGCTCCGATTTCTGAAGCGGAGACCCCCGACTTCAAGTTTTCTCTAATAAGCTTGTGTATATGGACCCAGTTGTCCAGGTTCACCCCGACCGTCCAGATTGGACAGTGAACGGAGAGCCCATAATAAAGAAAAGTTCACTAATGACCGAACTTGTAATCACAAGTAGTAAGTTCTAGGCGGTATTTCTGTTGAACAGTCAAAACGCTGACTTGGATGCATGTCTCCGACATACATAACGACTGCTCTCATTTTGCTATTCAGTCCGTTACCGCGGCAAAAATAATACGTTTTCTGTACGCGGTACGGCGTTCTTCCAGTGGAAGCAAGCGAGTTTGCCAATACCCGCCAGGTTGTTTGCCGCGAACAGAGACGCCACCGGCTGTTCTAATGATCATTTTCTACGACCGCCAGTACTGTACGTCAATCAATTCCCCAACTAAAACGTTCTTCTATCTAGTGGATATCCCATTCATATTCCTACATCTTTCCGCTGCGATATGCTCCACAAAAACGGGCAGAAGGAAATTCTAGCGTTAACAAAGCACTCCTGTTAGCACTCAAGTCGTGCGGAGTGCCAGTCGACCATGATCTTGCGCACCTGTTGTTAGTCCCCGAAGTCAAACGGTTCACTGAGCTGCGCTCAGCCTGCTCGCAACGTCCATCGGTAGGCTGGATCTAGAATGGTCACATCTGTAGTGCAGCGAATGCCTATAAATTCTGAACCCGCTGAGCAACCAGTTCGAATCCCAAAAGGAAGACGGTCGTATTGGCGAGTTTCTTGTTAATAAGGCGCTAAGATACACGAAAGTTATTATCAACCAAATAGAAGAAGATAACAAGAAGTG
>LOND01002874.1:0-13230 GCA_014220965.1 Paragonimus kellicotti | reverse complement strand
TTTTGTTAACATATTAAATTGGATTCCATTGGAGCACAGAGGAATAAAAGTCGATGTCATAAAGACTTGCGAAATATCAAGAGTGCTTGACCACACGAACAAGTCCCTCTTCCAATTTGCCTGCAATGAAAGTCTCAGAGGCCATCCGTATAAACTAGTCATGCAGCACAGTTGTCTGCGATGCAGAGAAAATAGCTTTATCATTCACATGCGTTCTTCCTGCAATGCGCCGCCAGAAGTGATAGTAATGGCATAGTCATAAGATCCGTTCGAGAGCTTTTTTATGAATGGCTTTTACCACGTTGGTCTCTGTTGGTTTTTCCCAAACTAAAATAATAGTGTTGTTAATATGCTTAGTACTTTTTTTCCTTGTACAAATATATTGGCAACCCCCACTATCAGAGTCGCTCACCTGACTTGATCTTCGTTAGGTTGACATCACAGTTTCCCCATTCACTAGGTCATTATTTTCATCGCCCTCCACTTTCTCTAGGGTTACCTTGAATCGTAACAGTATTAAGCAGAATTCTTCTGTTTCTTCCACATAAAGTGGAATTCCAATCCCAAGGGGCTCGACAGCTGTGAATTTCTATAAGCATACACTTCAGTTTGCGTCCACTTACCAAATCAGCAGCTTATATCGGTGAGAAAGGGGAGTTTTAACCCAACATCTTTTTAAAGTCGGAATGGCTGAAGTTACGGACCACGCAGGGATACAGAATCAAACAGAAACATCTGTAGACGGGATAACCAAACGAATGCAAAACTGTTTCCTCTGAGTCACTGCTTTGACTGGTCGCTGACGAGCTGTGCTTGTACCAACACGTAGGAGACGCCACGCGATCGCAGCTGAACGCCGGTCTAGGTGGGATGTGGTGTTCTGCGCACTACAGTGCAACATAAATCGCGCGGATATTTTGCCTGTACTTGGGAAAGTGCTGTTGGACATATAGTGGACAGTAGGTGAGCCGCGGTAAACACCCACTTGGGTTCGGCAGAATATCTGTGGAGTTCCGTTCGAAGAAATAAAGTAGGCCGCGCGCAACTTTAGGTTGGGTGGTGGCGCGATCACGGTTAATGCGTACGGCAGCAAAATTAGGGACAATATATTGGTAATCATGAAACGGTTTGTGCCGATGTTTCGTAGTCGTCTCCGGTCTAAATGGCATCCCTGGTTCGATGTCGGATTGCGCGCCATTCTAGGACACTGCCATTGGCAGTGGATGAGCCACCGGACCGGTCATTGTTCCCACGTTGCCTACCGGAAAACACAAAGTGAACAACATGACACGACGCTAAGAAAGCGCCAAAAGTATGAGGAAAGGCTGGTCGAGAGATCGATTGCGGAATCGAGGAGAGTCTGGTCATATACCGGACGACGATCTAGAGCCAAAGCGGAAATCTGGGAACTGATGGATGAGCATGGAAACAAAGTTCTGCAGATCCTCGTCAAACCTCAACTCATGGCTGGGCCTCACGCTTCGATCTGTCCTCAGCATACTACGTGGCCTGACCTGTTGCGCTTTGCTGCACCATGTCTTGACGGAGTATTGTTCATTAATATTATAATAATAATAATAATGGTATATTTCTCAACGCATCTGTGAGAAACACGCTCAAATGAGCGTGATCAATGTACACATTTTATCGCTACATGCATAAATGCACTCCATACACACAATTAATAATTGTACAATACACCAGTTTCGTGAATAGTATAACGAAACAGACATAGCAAGAGAGAAAAATCCAAGTTTATGAAAAAGCATCTGGGACACACGCGTCAAAAATGATAGTTTCAAAATTTTCCCATGTTCGATGAAAATGCTGAGTAGTTACATCAATTTTTGCTTCACAAGGTTAACACTGACCTAATGGTCAAGGTCATGCCAGAAATCCGTCATCTGAGGATGGAGAAAGTGGCCGGTCGAAGAATTCCGCCGTTATTTGATGCAGTTGGTTCCGGAAAAATGTGCAGGAAATTTTGTCGCGATGGGGAACGATCAGAAAGCCTCTACTTTTGCGAAGAAGTGGGCGGTCCTCTGAACTGGACTTCGTTATGTTCTCAAAATTGACGAAATTTCACAGACCTCGCGAAGTTGTCCAACCAATACGGGATTTTGAGTGTCCGGACGTAGTGGAATGTTTTCTCGCGTCAGATGCAGTTGTGGAATCAGGAATGAAAAGCGAAATTACGTGATAAACGGAAAATGGTCATGTGAAGTATGACGAATAATGAAATATGTGATTTTCTAGTCAAACCTTTATATAAAATTTCATAATTCCGTGTCATCTAATAAAATATATAGCACTACCGAACAGTTGTTATCGTATAGCGTTGAAAGAGATTGATTAACGGCTTTTCTATATATGATTACAGCCGAATTCTGATGTCGATTTGATATACGCGTCCGAGATATGGAATGGAAAGAATGTTTAAAATGATAGAAAGATTGTCAGGTGATCCATTAGGACAGGAAATATGGGTGGCAACGTAAGATTTGAATGTAACCGTATGAGGCGAACAGGTTAAGTGTATTTTTTTTCCAAACAGTTTTAGCGTGTACAGCCTTTGCATAATGATCAATAACCATACACAGTTGGTTATGATTAGGTATGAAGTAATAAGCTTCGATATCTATATAAATACATCCGATGGTGAAATTGATAGCTTTGATCTGCTCGGAATGTACTAGACGTTGTATCACGCGACGCAGGGTTTCCACTCAGATGTTATTAGGTCCGTTTTCAAAAATATCGTCTTCATGCAGGCAGAGTTTGAAAATGGACATAACGTTCGGTAATGTCAGGAAGGTTTCTAAGCTTCGTTTGAATTGGTGTATATTCTTACTGGCTCTAACTGCATGTGGAAGTTTATTCCAAATGTAGGAGTATTTCACTAGGAAAAATTTGAACGCAGCTTCTTACGGGATTTAAAAGCTGTCAATGTATATTTTTTGTTCCTGAGGTTGTACATTGAGCTATGTTTTAAGCTAATCTCGAAGTTGTCGGTAAATGTATTGCCGTGAACTAGATTATACAAAAGTGCAAGATTCAGCTTGAGTCGCCGTAGCCAAAGTGGATCGAGTGCTAGCGTTTGGCAACGTTCTCTGTAGTTCAGAGAAGACGTATAACCTAGTAAACCTTTCGTGAATGCACGTTGGAGACTTTCCAGAGCTAGCCTATCAGACTTGCGCAGGTGACAATATATGAACGTGCAGTACTCAAGTTGAGGTCGTACGCATAGTTTATAAAGGTGTAGTCGAGCTTCAGGAAGGGTGAATGAGTGCTTAATGTAACCAATCGTTCGTCTAGTTTACCTACTAGGAAAGATACCTGTTCTGAGAAATTGAATGAGTTTGAGTAACGTATACCCAGGTCTCGGACTGAGTTGGAAGTTGGAATGCTATGCCATCCAGCTTTATAAAGTCCTCTGGTATATGGCAACCATGTGCAACGATGGTGGATTTATTGGCTGAAAATTTCATCAGCCAAGTTTGACACCAAGACTCTAATGACATGAAGTCTTCCGTATATTTCCTAAACAAAAAGTGAGATCGCCAGGAGGAACAGTATAGACAAGTTTGATGTCATCGGCGAATAGGAATAGTTTGCCATGCTGGATAACTTGACATATGTCGTCTATATACATAAGAAAGAGTAACGGTCCCAGGACGCTTCCTTGGATCACTCCACTAGTGACTGGTCTGGGTGTTGAGCTGTTATCTCCGATTTTCACTGTTTGTGTGCGGTCTACAAGGTATGAAGCAAACCAGCTAAGCAATGGATCACGTATACCAAAAGATGCCATTTTGATCAGAAGACGCCTATGAGGCACACGATCAAAAGCCTTTTGCATATCCAAAAGTATTATAATAATTGCATTCCCTGAATCAGCAGATTTTGTAACATGGTTAAGAAATTCCAGCTGGCACGTCATGCACGAACGTTTGCTGAGGAACCCATGCTGGGAGTGGTTTATAAGGTTTTGTGATAGTAAGAACTCAACCATGCAACATTTTATTATCCTTTCCAACACCCGAGAACAAATTGAAGTATGGTTAATGGGACGATAATTGTTGATATCTTGTCGCGAGCCACTTTTATAGCGGGGATTATTATAGAATTTTTCCATTGGGAAGGGAAGGAGCCTAATGGTTAAAGAAAGTATATAAATATTGAGGACAAAAGTAGAGATGGATTCTCCCCTCCGTGTTGAGAGCAACAGGGTGAATACACAGGATCAGGTAATATAAGAAGGTTAAACTGGCTAACTGTGAGAAGCGTAATTTTCCCGCATCAAACAGGAAACATGACTTAGAACTACTTGTGTAACAGGGCGAGTGGGGGCAATATAATTTTCTTCATGTTGAAGGAAGCAGCAAAATAGGAATTAAAGGTCTCACAGATTGTAACAGGATCATCTATGGAAGTTTTGTTCTCCAGTGTTACTACTGAGATAATGGGGTCTCTCTTATAGTTCCTGCGTCTCAACAACTGCATCAACTCCGAGCTCTTCTTTTTGCCGTTAAGCGCTTGTTTTTCCTCATTTAGGTGGAGCATTTTGGTTCTATATTCTATCGTGTTAAACATTTTGTACATCTGCATAATAAGGGAGAAAATCTGTGTTTTTTGTGCCGTGATTTGAGACTTTTGAGCTTATCTTGCTCCTTTGGATTGAGAATCCCGCCTCTACCCCACACATTACGGCGTTTTGATCTTAACGGGGCCAAAATGTTCATGCAAAACCTGAAATGTTCATTAAACACTTCAGTTGCGCACTAGGGTCAGAGGTCAGAAAGAATGTATTCCATCTCAAGGATCTCAATAAAGTGGTGAACATGTTCCCGCTCGATGAATTTTGATCTGGCAACTAATACATGATTTCGACATCTTTACAGCTTTATTCAAACATGAAGTTGACCACATTGTGATCACTTCCTGGAAACTGTTCTAGGACAGACACAGTGGCAGAGGAGATGCCTGTTGTAAAAATGAGATCTAAAGTGTGGTTCAATCTGGTAGGTGCCAAAACGTGTTGGCGCCATCCGTATATTTGGACGCATGCAAGAAACTCTGCTTGATTTGTAGGGGAAGTGAAAGATGTCCAAGAGATATTTGGCATGTTGAAATCTCCACCAATTATTTTGTACTGTGAAGGCAAAGTCGATACATAATTCAGTCCATTAATAAGGTAGTATTCATGTCGCATGAATGGCGTTAGTGGCTGGAGACACATCCTAAAAGTATCTCACAAGATCCAGCTGACACTGACAGCCACAGTGAGTCGTTAATCATATCAAGACATGGCTCATCAAGTACGGTTGCAGAATATTGCTCGCTTAGGTAAATTAAGCATCCTCCGCCACGTCCATCCCCACGATTTTTGCGGAACATGTGATAACCTATAACATGCAGTTGTGTATCTGAGGTCTCAGGGGTACACCAAGCTTCAGTGACTAGAATAATGTGAGGATTATATAAGAAGATGAAAGGTCTGAAAATATGCATCTTACTGACTAGTGAGCGTGCACTTGTTCAAAAGGCCAATAAACTTAGAACAGTTTCTTATTCGCACTCCCTTAATTTATCTTTTAAAGAAGTCTAAAACAGCAGGCGTCTTTGTGACTCAAAGGACTCTGGCAACGTGACTTGGTCTGCATGGCCGTATTAGGTGCCCACGATAACTGATGGGATGTCGCTTGCGTCGGAGTCCATACAGAAAGTGTTGCGAAAAGTGTCAGTAAGGTCTGGTGGGGTAGTGGAGTTATGGGGGAGACTGTGCAGGGGAGGTTTGAATGGTATGTGACCCGCTAAAAAAGGGTTAGGTTGAAATGAGTTGGTCATGCCCACATGCACGTTGTCAGCAAAGAGATTGCGGGTTGCATCTAGGTGAGCATTCATAGTGTACGGGCTACTCGCATTAAAAGGGGTGTTGAGCGTAGGGTAAGCAACTCTGGTGGGGTTGTGGTTGAACCTTTTGTTAAAGGATGCGTGGCGTAAGAGATTGCTATTTGTAGGCAGAGGCCTAGAATTAGGGGTAGGTAATAGATACATCCTCTTATTCACTAAGTGCGGATTTGGGTTTACGTGCTTGTTTTTTCCTTTATGATGCCAAGGAGTCAAACACGTGCGACTCGCAGGATGGCGAGTTGAGGGGAGGATGTTGACACCGGTGTCCAACTGATGACCGTCCCGTGGGTTCCTTTGGGACGTGTTTAATGTTGGGTTACCGGCGTGCATTTGACTGGTAAAAGGACGGAGTCTTACTTTGTCTGATGCGGCTACCGCGCAGACGGGTTTAAGTCTGGACGCTCCATTTGGTTCACTATGGGCGCGGTTATTTACATGCTCCTGTTTTCTAGCTGTCTCCTCGACAGAAGCCGCTTTTACGGTAGGCAGGTTATTGGAGCTGTCAAGGTCCACTGTTAGATTAATCAAGTCGGCGAATATGTTGTTTTCTGTTGTGGCGCTGGTGTTTTCAGGAGGATCGTTGGCACCCTCCGGCGTGCTGCAGTAAGACGAAGCTACTCGATTAGCCGGACCCGATTCATCATCCCTGGCCACTACCGTATCTTGTTTGATCACGTCCTGGGCCACACGCTTGGAGACAACAGTGTTGCTCAATGAGCGCTTCTGGCATTCCCTCTCAAGTGGTGTTCTATCCTGCATAATTCTTATTAGTTTGAGGGAAGTTTTGGACTTGATAAGGTCCTGGCATTGGATGAACTGTCTCGCAGTCGTTTTCGCTCTGGAATTTGAACAAAAGCGGGCAGCAGATCTTTTGAGTTTTCTTACGAAGACGTATGCAGGTGTATGATGTTGGGTCTATATTAGTAATTCTCCAGAGTAGCTTTTTAATGCCATCCAACTGGAGCTTGTCTGGCACATTAAATACGATGACATTGTTTGAGCAACGCATCCGTTTCGTGATTTCTGTTGCTAACGTGTTGATGAACATGCTTGCACTCTGTAAATTATCCACCTTGGGACTTTCCGGAACTTTGAATATGTAAGATAAGGAGACAAGATTCTCCTTTAAAGACTCAAATACAGCACAGCTTGCTTTAGTTGTTCGAGCTCAGCTTCCAACTTAGATACCTTGCTAAATAGATCCACCACACACATTGTCTAGGGGGACAGAACAGTTCTTAGTTTGAGAGGTGCTGGTGGGAACCACCAGTTTATCTTCACCCGCCTTAACGGATGCGACTTTGGAAGAGCCAGCGTGAGTTCTAGCACTGGAGCATTTGTTTGGGACGATCGATATCGATTTTAGAGCTAGAACGAGTGGTTTTGACACCAGTCGATCTTGTTTGACGACCGCTTTTGGTCACCATTATTCGTGAAATAAAAATATTTCGTGACAGACGTAGACGTAAACAAAATGTAGACAATATACACGAGATTAAAAGTGCCAAAAATAGCAATTATACCAGAAAATTCAGATTATATATCCACGCAATAATTACTTGCCCTTTTCGAATCGCGCGCCTGAGCTAAGTTGACCGGTCTCAACAAATCCCTCGGTCCGGGAATTATTCACCCTATGTCGCTACGTTAACTGATGGCGGAGTTATTCGCGCCGCTGATGGACTTGCATCAGCAGTAATTAAAAGAAGGGAACCTGCCATAGGAGTATAAATGACCAATGATTGCGACTATGTACAAGGGAGTAAAACGATTGTAGGCTGTCAGCTACCGATCGTTGAGCTTATTTCGTAGGTTTGGCAGGGTAGTAGAGCGACCAATAACCCGATTTCTTCAGGAGCATTTAGACAGCCTTATGGTCCTCAGTGTGAGGCAGCATGGAGTTCGGAAACAGCGTTCCTAACTGACAGACCTCCTGTTTGCCAGAGAGCGACGGATGTCAGCCAGAGCTGAGGATAACACCACGGACGTGGTGTTTCGTGAATTCAGCGAGGCCTTTGAAAGAGTTTCACATAAACATCTTCCCACCAAGCTGATAGCACGTGCTGCCAGCTTGTATACAATAAACTTTATAGGAATAGACTTCCTTCGTGAAAGGTTATTCACCGTCAGGGCCACCCGACAATTGTTCTACTAGCTGTCTGCACCCAGTGATGTTCCACGGGGTTTATTTTTCGTGCTGTTATTGTTTTTATGTCCATCAGCGACACACTAGGCCAGTTACCCTCACTGTTGACACGACGGTACGAAGAACCCCATCTTCGGATGAAAACCATCACATATGGCGGCAGAAATTGCACACGTTACCAAGATCGGCAGTCCAACGGAACCTGCCTCTGAATACACAGAAGTGCCTCCCCAGGCACCCATGGGTGTCAGGGATGTTGGAACATATAATGTCGGCGAGCGCCTTTTAACGCGATTTAGTGGCGGACTAGAACGGGGAGCGTTGGTGCCTGACATCCTCAAAACACAGGCTGACACTACGTGGGACTGCATTAAATCCGGGAGAGTGCCTCGGGTAATCCGTCGTACCCTTGCTAAGGTGCCTATGGAGGATTGTCGTTCACTTCTCTTGTCTCACGTTCATTCGAGACCTGGGTTTAGTTACATAGCAGTAGTTCTCTGTGCACAAAGAGAGGTGCCTCAACTTGGGAGAGTACAGAGAGTAGCCACGCATATGGTCGTTGGGATGATTTGCCTCTCCGTCAATATGAACATATATCGCCACGGTCACCGGCGACTTCGCGGTGACCTTACCTGATACGCTGTATTTTTACGAAGGTAAGAACGCGGAACGTCACTGCATCGTCAAATTTGAACAATGGGCAATTAAGTGACCTTGACGCGCGATTCGAATTTTTTTCCGTGGTGTGGTTTTTTCTAAATTTCAAGGACAAACGAGTTTAGGGAACCAAATCAACATTTACTTCTCCATCAAACTTGGTAACTTCTGTGTGTATTGCATCAGTGGTGGCCGTTTCCCTCGCTCGTCATTGCGAGCTGACGGTCGTCCCCTCGAAGGAGCCCTCGCTGTTCCTAAAATGTGGAAGGAGCACCAGAAAACGAACTCAGGCTTTACAGTGCGACATGCGTGGGGGGTCGCGTCGTACTTGCGCTTCAGTCACCGCTGAACTATAAAATACCCTTGAAAGTTGTTCGGACCGGCTTAAACTGTGTCGCCTAAGGTGTTGCCCGGTAGCGGTCGGACTGGCTACTTCTCAGCGGTCACCGTCCAAAAGTGAGGCAATTGTTACCTCTACTCCGCCGGTCAAGAGCTTTGTATCACACCTGCTGAGGTGATGACGGAACTAACGCGGTATGCGGATGCTCCAGCACTTCCTCGACCAACATTCGCTTATGTGGCCTCGAAAGGTCTGGGGGGAGGTGGCAGCGCAAGTCCCGAATTTGTGAGGGTCTCGGAGCATACAGTGGTGAGATCCAGCTGCAGCGAGTAGGAGGGCAAACTGAGTTAGACACCACGGAAGACTGAACCGAAGATGGTCACAACCACCACTAGACTCGAAGCCGAAGAGGTTAGCTATACCGCAAGTAGCCATATAGACCCTTCCGAAGACACTCGGGCGGAGGAAGCTTGATCAAGGTCCGGAAAAGCACACCCACCACGCGAGCAATGTGTGTCAGTATTAAACCTTCTTGAGGCTGCTAACCAAACGTCTCAGCCAAGGTTGGACCACGAGATGATTGCTTTACGTGATTAGTTATTTGAGGTGTTCACAATTGGAGAGGAAGATTTAGCTGGGTAAAGTACAGCACGCGCAGCGTTTTGCCTTGGCCTGCAGGATGATATGAGTATGTCGCAGAGACCATCGAAAGTTTTTTGGAAACCGCCTACTCCTGCGGCGGTCGTCAGAAGCGCGCTGTATGGACGTGTGCATAGCGCGAGACCTGTCCCAAGGCGACCATAAATGCCTGAAGGCTGCCCCAAATAAAGTGCATGATAGAATAGATGAAACAGAATCCGACCTGTTCATCCAGAATTTCTACGTTGGGCGAAAGAGGCCTAGAGTCCGATGGCAACCCCTTTTGCTCCCCCGTTTCCCATGAGAAAGTAGCAGCGGCAGAGTTCTCAGCAATACTTTCCGCCATCCTCCCTTCTAGAGACACAGAAGCAAGTTTGGATCGAACGAGAATGGTATACTTAAACATTTGGAGCTGGCCAAAGTCAGAGAATGGGTTAGAAGCAATAACCCCGTAGTCATGACCCTTGCTGAGATCTGGTTGTCAGGGGAAGTGATGGAGGCTGAAGTCTCCCGCCCTGGACACGCCCTCTTCCGCTCGGACCTCTGCAGTGTAAGTGGTCGGCAAACAGTGGGACTGATGCTTTCCATTCGTGATAACATTCTCATTACTCCCGTGCTAGCCAGAGCCAACAACGATGGTACTTATAAGGGACTGTGGTGCAAGGGGAAGTTAACACCCGACGGCTCCACCATACTTTGTTATATATCGCTCACCTGAATCGCTACCACTCAACTGTTAGACGATTCTAAGGACCTTTGGAGCAACTAACCACTGCTTGATACTGGGAGATTTCAACGCACCTCACATCAAGCTGGAGAACACAAGCATGCACCAGTGGTTCAGTACCGTTTTTCAGAGACACTACTTCCATTGGTCGTTGACGCGCTGTGCCTATACCAGTAGGTGGAAGCTTCCAGGCGGTTGCAGGCCGAATGCTGCTGCGAGTTAGATTTAGCGTCCATCGCACTTGGTTCCGAAATCAACCGCATTGATATTTTGCTCCCTGTAGGGAGGAGTTACCATGTGCTATTGGACAAATGGTGGACAAGAATAGAACTGCGGGTAACATCTACTCGCGTTTGACAGAATATCTGGAGATTTCCGTTCGGAGAAATGAGGAAGATCGCGCGCGCATACGACTGGGGCGGCAGCACGATCACGGTTGATGCGCACTGGTGCGAAATTAGAAATAACCTGCTGACTCTCGTGGAACGGTTCGCACCGATGTCTCGTGGTCGCCCCCCCCCGTGGTTTGATGTAGGTTTGCGTGTTACCTCCAGGCGCAGGCCCCGGCAGAGGATTAGCTACCGGGCTGGTGATGTTTCCTACGATGCATACCAGAAAACACGGAATAAATATAATATTATGAAGTTAAGAGCGTCAGCAGTACGAGGGATGGTAGGCCGCGGAATCGGCCACAGCACCCGACAGGCTCTGGACGTACACCCGTCAGCGAACCGAAACCAAGGTGGGCCTTTCAACACGGGTGGATCAGCTTAAAAACGAAGTTGTTGAGGACTTCGACAAGGCCCAGCTACTGGCTGGGCATTGCGTTCCGGTCTACTCCCAGGATGCTGCGCAGTCTGTTTTGCTGGACGGCACTGGACCATGCCTTGTCGAAATGCTTTTTGGCGTTGATGAGGTCGAACACGAGCCAAGATTGATTGTTATCAATAAGTCACCTGGCCAGAAAAACATCCACCCTCTGTTGCTAAGTGAAATGACGGTGGAGTAAGCTGTGCCACTGGCATACCTTTGTCGGCCGACTCTGAACAAAGACGAACTGCCAACGGAGTGGAAACGAGCAGTGGTTGCGCCTATGTACAAGGGAGGAGGACGGTCGGAAGCTGTCAACTACCGACCAGTATGCTTAACTTGCGTGCTTGGCAAAGTGATGGAGCGGCTGACAGCTCGTCGTCTTCAGGGGCATCTGGACCAACTCTCGATCATCAGTGCGGGGCAGCACGGATTCCGGAACAAGTTATCTTGCTTGTCAAACCTCCTACTTGTCAGAGAGCAACGAATTGACGCTAGAGCTAACGGCGAGACTCTGGAGTCAATGTTTCTCGATTTCAGCAGGGCCTTCGACAGAGCGCAAGATAACCACCAAGCTGTTGGCGTACGCTGTCTGCCCGCCTGTACTGAATTGGATACCAGACTTCCCTCATCGTGGATCATTTGCTATCAGTATGACCCAACATTATCTGAATGGCTGCCTGCCCAAGTGGTGTGCCACAAGGGTCAGTGCTCGGGCCCTTGTTGTTTCTGGTTTTCATCAATGATCTATTGGACCAGTTGCAGTCGCCCACCTCGTCTTCGCTGGGGATAGAGAAGCGTGGAGGAACAGTCCCTTCAGATGAGGATAGCAAAATTTTGCAACCGGACTTGGATACGATTTCAACATGGACAGTTCAATGGAGCTTGCCTCTAAACCCACAAAAATGCTCCTTTATGCACCTGGGAGATATCAGGGATGTCACAGCATATCACGTTGGGGTCACTTTTTAATACTGTGTAATACCAAACGTGACTTTGGGGTGCTGGTGTTAGACACCTCAAATACGCAGGCTCACACAAAGCAGACTTGTGTTAAAGCTATGAATGAGCCTGGGGGTATCCGTTGATCTTTTGTCAAAGTTTCCAGGGGGTCCTTTGCTCACTATTCTCATTTCATGTTCGTTCAAGACTAGAGTACGGCCAAGCCGTAACCGTGTAGAGTAGCTTAGAATAGCTTGGTTTCTGTTGGTATGTTGTACAATTTGACAATTCCTGTTGAGGCATGTTTTGTTTAGTCCAATTGCATATCCTGTTGTCGGTAGTGTAGAACTTCACTTTTCTGTTCCATGCGCTACACGCAGGACGCTTGCTGGCTGTACATTTTCTTGTTCCTCGGTCGTGGCAATATATAGAGTACTGCGCTGTTTCGTTGTCTTCTGAATTATTGCCATCGGGTAACTCATCGAATCTGGGGTGAGACTTTGCTGGATAGTTCCACGGTGTCTCCCTGTACACAAAACGAGGTATCTCAACTTGAAAGAGTACAGAAAACAGCCACACATATGGTTTCTGAGATGAGAGGGCCTCTCCTATAACCAGCGACCAAGGTGTCTGGACATCTGTCTCAGGAATTACAGATGATTCCGCCTATGGCATCCAAGGAGATGCTTTCCGCTGGATTACATCCTTTCTTGGTAACAAGATTTTCCGAGTAAAAACCAGCTAGGACCCTCATTCCTCTTCTCCGATCTCCGGATTTCCTCAAGGATCCGAACTCCGTGCGTTGTTGTTTCTAGCATACATCAGTGACCTTCCTGACTTTATTTCTAGCAACTCTCTCCTTTATGCTGATGACTTAAAAATCTGGAACGCGTGTGACCCCAGTGCATTGTAGATTGACTTTGGCCGTATTAAGTGCTAGCCGGATGGATGAAGTCTCCCTTTAAATGACAGCAAATGTGCCCATGAGTCCTTTGGAGGAAAGTCCGAATACCTATTCCTGATACATAGTACACAGTGTGCTAGATATCGCAAAAG
>LOND01002873.1:0-13094 GCA_014220965.1 Paragonimus kellicotti | reverse complement strand
TATATATATATATATATATATATATATATATATATATATATATATATATAGATGCACGTATACGTTCGAGACCGTCACTTCTAGTCGCGGGAAGCTTACTGTGTATAGATGAACAACTGGTCACTAAAGAACCATACCAACTATGTGACTTTCTTATTCACCGTGTACGAACGATGTAGCCGCTTTGAAAACTTCGGTCTTTCGGAATGAAACAGGGTCAAAAAGAACGTGTAATGTACTTTGGCAAAGAACTGGTGACCGTCGAACTGCACTCATCTATTCTGATAGAAACGCCGGGCCAAAGGAACAAGTGTGTAACCAACGCAACCTCCGTTATGGAGTTTTTGCAAATGGCGTTTATTATTATAGATCAAGTACTTCATCGTCCATTGGAAGTACTCACTTTGAAGGTATAGGTCAATACTTTATGACGATATGTTAGTTGACGTAGATCAAAACTAGTGAAAAGTTGATGTGCATGATGTCGATATGTGTCTCTGAACAGTCTGGTCGAATTCACACTATCTGGCAATATAGTGTACCACACGTTCGTTCCCGTTCTACGATACAAGTGCATTTTGTGTTGCTTAACATGTTATCTCATTTTTAATGTTTCAGCGTCCGATAGAAAACGTTAAGAATACTCCAATGGTGTTTGTTTCAACTTCACTAATCTTTTTGATGTTAGGCCTAACATGAAACCGATAGCGTAGTGAATAGAAAGCTGTCTTCGTAAGTTTAGATAAAATTTTGGTAAGCTTTAATAAGTGTAAAGCCTGAGTCTATTGGTTTCTACTGGGGGAACTCTACTGAAAACGGACATAAATACGACAGACCAGTTTGCATCTGACTTGTGCGATTTGCTACACAAACCACACTATTTGCACCAGTAGGTAAATCTTTATTCCTACTGGACACACCTGGTCCAAATGCTTGTCAACCCTTTAAACATTGATATACCTCACAGTAGATTTCATCTGCCAATTTGACTGCGTTCTCTTGCAGAAGTCAACTGAGGTGAGAGCGTGGGTTCTATTCCATGTGCATCTGAAGATCACATTGATCATAGCTTATCTAGATTCAAGAAGAGGTTATTTATTTTATCAAGATATCATTTACTATTCATGCTTCAGTCATCAGCATGCTAATCCGCGTGCTGTTGATCTCATTCATCGTCTGACCAATACACCATATATTAGCAGTTAGAAACGACCTCGGTGGTTTCTGGGTTGTCTGGAAAAGAAATAGTAACTACCCAGTTAGTTGCACCCAGCCATCGGGTTCGTCAGTTATGTGGGCTAGTTCGATACCGGAGTTTGGTTCGTTATCTCATTCAGTCAAGTGTGCACACACCCGCAAAAATGAAGTAGAAGAATATCTGTTTGTTGCTGTGGTCCAGTTAATGCGGAAGTTTACCGAACTGTCCGTTAGTGGTTCCACGTATACCACACTCAGAATACCAACACTTAAAAGTACTCACGTGAAGGCCGTCGGTTAATGTTAAACCCAATAAATGTTCAGACTGGGTTTTTACCGGTTGTAAGAACGAAAGACTGGTAGTTGTTTCCACTTATTCAACGCCTATATTCGTAGGATCAATCATTGAACCGACATCCATATATGATCAGTGTCTCGCAATTTTGTCTTCTGGAAGTGTTTGTTGGTTGCAGCTCGTTGTTGATGTCAAAAAGCTGACGGTTATCTGCTTTTGTCCATAGCTTTAAACACCCAAGTATACCAGTTCCTCCCGTAAAACCATTCGTCGTGGACTATGCCGATCCTTTGTAAAAAAATTTTTTGCGTCGTTTATCCATACATCTTCATTACAACTGGACTCTCTTCATTCTGCTTGTTGATTATATCGTTTCCAATAGTCTAATCACAGATTTGCCCCATAATCTCTGCATGCCCACCACACGTCTGTCCTACAACAGTATCAGAAAGTCCGCCATACCTGTTTGTGCAGGCTTCCGCTCATAGGGCTCGCGCGTCATATTTACGGAAAAAAAGTACACAGATTTAAAAGACCAACTGACCGACAGTTGGCCCCGTATATTTATTCTTTTTCTTCCTTACCACGCTGTGAATTTACAATTTGCTCACTCCGCTGTAGTTGAATATCTCGTGATTACTGTGTCCATTGACTGAATATTCACGCGTTTAAAGAAAACTTTTACTAAAAAGGCATCTTTTGGCAGAGTTAACGATTGTCCCATTCTCTTTTACCAATGGTGGTTTCTTGACGCTTTTATTTTGGATAGAATTCTTGGAGCTACCTTGGGATCCTGTGGTTCTCCACCATCACTCTGCAATGGATGCAACTTCACTGAACATGTAAGTGGTTTAAGTAGCATATCTTGCAACTCGCTACATCCCCGTATAGATCATCTCGATCAATACGACTGAAATGTCTACACATTGAAGATTGTATATCGATTAACGGCAGCAGCACCTGAACTAAGTTGATCTCAAACCACGCGACAAATAAGACAACTATCCTGTTATCATTCTTGGAAAAATGAAGGGCCGTGAATACTAGAGATAATTTACTCTAACTGTACACCAGTGAATCGGAAGAATAGATACCATACCATTTGCTGTTTATCATCCCACTGAATATAGCTTGCTTCATTTTGCCCTGTAATCAGCTTTCTTTGTTTTATGTCTAACACGGTTTAGAATGGAACCTAGCTCCAGTCAGGTGACGTATCCAGTGCATATGCGAGCATTGTCTTCATGGGCCGAAAACACCTCAGCGCTGTCATCTATATTAGTCCGCGCAGCACACCGACACACGCGACTTCTGTCTCGGTTGGGTTATGCGCAATTGGACTTTCCACCTGTTTACGGTGTGCCGGAAGAGGAAGTGACCAATAACACGGAATCGCTACAAAATGACTCTGCGTTTGTTAAACTGTACTTGTGATGTCATACATTCGATTACGATGCATCCTATGATGTACAGGTTTCTATTCTTATTTGTGTCGTAAAGATTGTCATTCCATCACAGTTCTTAATATTCTATAACTTTTGGACCAGTCATTTCTGTGTTGTTGAGTCTCATTTTGTGACATTCTTCGTTTATATTATTTATACACTATGATCAATACAAAGTGATATTTTCCTTGTTGTAACCAGTTGGTTTTTGGAACAATTACTACTGATCGTGGGGTCAGTAGACATCTTTTTTAGGCCGTATTCACTACATCACTACCGTGTACGACTGCGCTAGTTATGGGGAGACTACCAAAAATTCCACTGCTTATCTTCCCATGACTAGTTTGAGCCTATGCGCTGTCCATGGTAAGATCGATAAAAAGTGCATGGTTGGGAAGGCAAGCCAACCTCAGAAACTGCTGCCTATACCTAACAACGATGTTCGTTTTTAACCAGACTTGTGAACTGACTTTATGAAGCGCGATCATCATTTCGTTTGTTAGTGCTTCTTGGTTTCAGTCCGGTGTGAACACATTGTGTAACCACCTGTGTTCACAGGCCATACTGATATTCATACAACCACATGTGTCGAGATAGTTCAACGGTGATCACATCAATCATCACATGAGGATTCGAGCCCCGATTAATTCGACTGCTTCTGATTAGATTCGGACAATCTAGTAAAATTCAGCCCACGTCAAACTTACATAGTTGGCCACGTGGTAGCAAACGGCTTGCGAGCCGAATGCTGACAGTTGAACTGTCAGATGTTCGACTCGTGGTACAGCGGTAGTGAAATCTTACTCCAGTCTTGCTATTTATTCGAGCCGCTCATGACGTGATGAGATTCAGTAATGTACTGGAGTTCCACTGAAACGATATCTTTGTCAACATCTATCCTCTTGCATCAACGAGACACCCAAATGCATCAAGAAAAACTTTATATTTTCATGTACGCAAAATGAGGCAGGACTTGTATACAGAATATCTATACCGAAAATTGAGTAACCGTGGTTTCATAGAGAAAACTTAGGTGGAGCTGTTCGGATTTTGTGCATTCATCGCAGATCCGATTTTTAAGCGTTCTAGTTCCTCGGCTAACTTCCCAGATCGATGCATTTCTAACAGAATATCACAACCACCAACAAATTCCCCATCGAAATACACCTGTGGAAACGTAGGCCAATCCGCGTAGGTTTTAGCGGCTGATCTCAATTCTTCATTTTGCAGGATGTCGTAGGAAGCGAACAGATTCGGACATTGACCACTTTTCGCTTTGTCCAAAATGCCGTGCATCTCCAGAATGCGGCATACTGCGTTGCTGAACCCGCAGCGAGGTTCTTCGGGATCGCCTTTCATAAAGACGACCACACGGTTTGATCGAACCAACTGACCAACTTGTTGGACCGGGTCAGATTTATCGGTTGAGCAGTACGCACGGAAAGCAATGTCTTGTCGTACGCAGTTGTTGTCCGACCTGGTATGTGACCCGGTGACTGTGTGGAGGGGTCGCACAGAGGTGCTAACCGTTTGATACTAGCGAAACGGACAGGAGACAAAGCGTGCACAACTGAAATACGAGCAGGCTATGGATACAAAAAGTCGAAGGAAACTATACCGAAGATCAAAATCCAACGGAAGCACAGAAATGATATAACATACCCTGAGCTCCAGATGACACGCTGGTAACGAAATTGACGGTTAATCATTCGGCTGAAGGTTCGGACTCCCATTCGAAAGATGAATGTGAGGGTTGCAATATCGTAACATGAATAAATACCATTAACGTGTGAATAATAATCAACGGGCGATTATGAATAAGTGAAGGGGAGCACACCGAGGAATAACCCGTCTACTGCAAGAACACGTGCGCGCTTCGTCTTCATGTCAAGTCTAAGAAACTGAGCAGAACGAGAATGTATTCACGAACGTTTCTTCTTCCGTAAATCGACGTCCCTCAAGGGAGTCAGGGTACACAGTGTGAAGGCATATTTATGATTCCAACCCCTACTCTACACTGCTATGACAGAGAGCACTAGGGGACTTTGAGAATCAATAGGTGTTCAGTTGCTCGAACGACTGCGACATGATGTGACAGTCACACTCAGAGGTGCACTGGGCTGCACGGCTCCTGAATGGATAGGCGACGATTCCAAAGTGGATTCGTAAAAGAGGTCACCATTTCTGGGAACTGAAACACGCTGCTTGCATAGCTCGTGAAATGTTCTCGTTGATAGTCCAATGCGGAATTGTGGCGTTTCGAGTAGCAGTAGAGAAACCACTGACAAAACTAACAAACGTACACGAACTTTGGTTTTCCAAAAGACGACCAGGGTTACATATGTACCCAAATTTGGAAGGTAATGTTGAAAATTTGAGAAGCAGACTGCGCGGATTAAATTTGTGGTGAGAAGATTTCGGAAATGGCAACCGGTATTGGAAAAAAGCTTGGCCACCTCAACAATTTATCATGCGCCCACTGACTTGTATGATGTCTACAGTTAATCGGGCAACCTAATTGACTGAAAGCAAGCTCGACGACTAAAGGGCAAGTTGGCAGAGGATTGAGAAATGTAATCAAATAGGCGAACCAAAACCACAACAACTATCGATATATGCAACATACGATATAATTATAAGATCAGTTGATAGTTCGAGGATGAATCCCCAACGCCGAACCACACAGTGTCTGCTTTTCCTATCTAACTAACTGAGGTCATCACTTAGAATTCACTAGAAGCCGTTATTCCCTCGAAGTATAAAAAAAAACTGAAACTAGCCTCGATATGGCCACAACTTCACCCATGTGGATGGCTTCACGCTGATCCGCGAGCACGATATGTGCCAGCGTTAGAAAAAAATGTAAATGCTCTTACAACGTGGCCCGGATTTCAGGAGAGGCTTTCTGACAACAGTGAGATTTTTCTAAGAATGTGGACGGGTAAGTACACGCGGACAAACGGTCGCTGAGTGGGGATATATTACTGCGCTGTTCACGCCGACTCACTGGGCTCAGGTAACCACAATGAAAATATTGTCAGATAAAGTTATCAGGTCCAGTGGTTGCCCTTGGTTCAACCACCGCAGAACACGCGCGTGAATTGCAGTGGGTCGTGATGCTGTAAGGTCCACAGGATGGCTCTGTGACCAGATTGTGCCTGTTCTACCATTCTTCTCGAGTTGAGGCATAATTTCAGCAAGCTAATGAACGTGGCACATTCCATGAAAGACTGAGCACATAGACAACGGTACTGCACAGCTGATCCCATTGTATTCATCTGGCTTGAGCTTGCAACATGTGTGGTAAGTTTAAGCGTCATCATCCACAACAGATGAAACTCGCTGTTACAACGTCACTGGAATTTCAACAGCGTCCATTCGACACAAGCTTCATTCATAAGCGATGGCGTTCATTAAACCGTAAAAGCCTAACCACGGAAAACATGGAGAAGAAATTCGCACTAATATGAACGAACTAAAAACTTCTACTTGCAACCTCGTCCAACAACCGTCCACGAGTAGGCAGTCTATACGGAGGTACTCAGTCGCGTAGCATTTCCCCCGTACCGACGTTTTCATATCGCATTTCCTAGGGAAATCGACCACAATAGATGGTGAGAAATTTGTTAGTGGTTAGAAGGTGCCCTTACCCGGCAATCCACATCGGTAGTATTGTGACTGAAAAAGACGCTTGGCCTGGGAGATTGTTATTTGCAGGAAATCTAGTACATGTTATACGAAAACAGAACAACGAACGCGTACACTCATTTGCATGGCTGACGTGTATCCTCACCGACTGCGCAGCAGTGCATCGTCGATCGTCTCGGCGACACATGTCCTATAGCACATACATACTGTTCCAATAGTCGCTTCTGGTCCGTCGTCTTCTCTGGCGTTGAGACCTGTTCTTTAGTTCCCGAATGTACGCACTATACTACTCACAAACGAGGCTGCATGTTACACAACAGGAGATGACATCATTTACGACGACGAAGCAACTTGTAATGGGAGTGGTAGAACCTGTGCACTCTAATGAGATCCTGCTACAGCTCCAATCATACGGTATTCTTGCAGTTTGGGATGCATAATTTTAGCTTGTTGTGCCGTGCATTTTTGAGGGAATGAAAAATGAGACAACTTATTTGGAACTTCTTTCAGACATCTATCCAGCATCTGAATACAGCAGAACCTAAACGATGGTGAATCTACTTTCAAAAGGACGGTGCATCTGTTTAGTACGCGAAAAGTGTGGGTGGGTGGTTGAACGATACATTTGTGCAGAAACAGATTGATCAGGGTGGACCAGTTTTACGGCTTCCGAGACCTTTTGGCGATATGCTCTTGGACTTTTCTCTTTATGGAATGGATTGAAATTCGAGATCCATTCTCTGCAGCCCCATTGCATTGCCGAACTGAGAGAGAACATTGTAATAGCCCGGCAGAAAGTCCGCAACAAAGAAGCCACAAGCGTTCATCACAGCAAGATATGCCGGAACGATAAGTGCATTGAAACTGCGGATGGAATCGTGAACAGTTGCAGAAACGTTGAACGGCTATTCCGTTCGGAAAGCACAACAACCTTTTGAGAACTAGACAACTTGATTTCCTCGTTGGATTTTTATTTTGGTAGGGATGAACACGTCCTACTACTCGTCCTGGGTTTGAAAATGAAGCTTAATTTCGACATGGTAACGCTGAACATCAGACGGCTCCTAATACATAAGCTTCGACCAGCCTAAATACACCGATTACTTAATGAAGTGGTAAACGCTTATCGATCTGACGAGGAACATTCGCATCAAACGTAGCCCGAATGTGGTTAAAACACTTGGGCATTGAGCTTGATGTTTTTAAACAATGGGCTGAGGATGGCAACGTACAGAGCAAAATGCGACGCTACGTTTCGGCCATACCGGGTGGTCTTCGTGAAAAGTGTACAGCACACCTGTTATTAGCGTCGTAGTTACAAAATTCGACACCCCGCTTGGGTTCAAATGCAAACATTCTGTAATGAGGTGTTTATCTGGGAACGGAAAATTACCGTACAATCATTCAAAACAGAAACCTTGTTCAAGTGGTTTACAACATGCTCAAATGTGTACATTTTACCAACCTATCAAGATTAAGCATCAGTCCAGGACAAACAGTGTTGTAACAGCATTGTAACGAAACCAGCGATACAACAAGCATATAAAGTCAACAATCAACGAAGTGAACGCGAGTTTGAAAAGTCAAACGCCGGACAAAGAAAGATGAATCCGTGAATGCTAGTGAGCGCGTACCATAAGCATACGTAGAGTGTGTGTGAGGGATATAAGTATCTACTACGTATCAACACATCACCATCTACCACCGGAAACATAAGTATCATAGACCGGGCACACAGAGATCAAGCGGCACGCACAGATACGATGGACGCTGCTCAGTGCAAATAACTCGGGCGGCATTAAAAACGAGGCGGGAGCACCGCCGACCGTGCTTACCTAAAGTTCTGAAAGCGACGGCTGAATTTGCAAACATTGAGTGGATCCAAGAAGTCAAGTAAATCACTCGGCAAAACGGAGGCTCGCTGGGTGGACGTAATTTCAAAATGATTCCACTTTCAAATTTATTCACAGGCTGTTCGCGGGGTCCCCGAGTGAATCTCAGTTTGCGGTATAAACGAACGGAAAGTATCTGAAATTGTCATTGTTTCAACAAACCAGTTCGCTCATTCCCACTTTCCTCTCTGCTGCTTCCAATTTTCAACTGATCATACAAATACAATTGGCGAACGTTGACGCTTTTACTATCTACATGTCCAAAGAAATCGGTTGATAAACTTTTCTAGCGAGCACATTCAAATCCGAAACTAGAGGTAAGCTGTGCCCTAAAACGCGTATTAACGATCCTAGCGTTCTCATTTAGCTGAATTTGTCCTTAGACGGTGCTATGGTTTAGCTGTTCCTTCGCAGTCTCTAGCGATGATGAATCTGATTCTCGCGGTCAAGCTGCAATGGGGATCTCACTAAACTCTATGGCAGAGTACAGTTTACTCGATTTGGCTTCAGTTAATGGTTGCTTGAACGCTGTCAGACTTAGTAATTCAGTAAAAGTTTGCCGACACTATATTTATCACATTTACATAAACCCAAAGCAGACAGTTGTGCAGGTGCTGTCACAACTAGTCACACGATGTCTCCTTTGAACCTCTGGAACAGACGAAACACACCAGCGCCATTGTTGTTATAGATGACATCAAGGCAGCACTCGGCCGCCTCAGTCCAGAAGAGAAACGGCTGTGACATGTTCTATGTCCCAGCGCGACGCACTGATAATGGTGACCGACCAGTGTGCATCATAAGGAATATTCATTAAACACTGTGATTCGGGGACTATTGGATGGACAGAAATGGGAAATCAAAGCGAAGCAAAATGTACAGCGTCGGTGGATGGTTTGCTGTACGTGGACAATAAGGCACAGTCACAAAAAGTTAACCGAAACTGCTTCGTTGATCCGTTGGTTCTGTCGACTGGGACGAAGCCCAAGAACAAAAAGTCGTGGCGTTAGCACAGTACTCTGATCGTTTCATGTGTACTGATTCCATGCAAGTTGTCATTACACTGACGGGAAGTGTGTAAGGCTACATGTGCACCAATGTTTACATTAAAGTTTATTCGCATAATCAGGATGGTCACTCACGACATTGGTCCAAAGACCGAAGATACAGAATGTTCTTAGTGATCAAAACTCAGACCCGGCAAAACACCTTATGGTCGGCACACGAACAGCCGAGAATAAGACTTCGATGGCCCTAATCAACCCTGAAATGTTCGAAGTGAACGCTCCTTATCCCGGACAGCTATGCTCGGAAGAAACTTCCTGTTTTGTGCAAACAGACCCGCTTTGTCCTCAGTGACTCACACTACCACACGCCTACTATGTCTCTGTGAGCAAAAACGAAAACTCGTGCCACAGAACTTTGGATAGTGTGGCAGAACTTTACCTATCGACACTGGAAATAGACAGTCCACTATCCACTCAAAGTGATGGAAAGCCGCCGTGTACATCGGTACATCAACAGTGAACACTGTGAAAAATGGGCACTTTCGCGCAATCAGTTTGGTGCGCCAATTATGCATTATTATTATCAAGAATATAGCTGCATGAGGTCAGGAATGATGTCCACGCATAAATGGGCGCAGTAGGTACAGCTGTTTGGTGAAAATCAATAAAAAATCGTCAGAAAAACGGAAGATACTTTTATCACACGAATAGCCAGGGAGTTTAGCAAACCGTAAAGTCTACACTGATCGTTATGGAACAAACTATTTGATGGACAAATACCGTATGCCAAAAATTTGGTCCTACGACTAACTGATTCTAATTCATTAAGCACATACACACTCGGGTTTGTGGGGTTTTGGTTGCCGACGCGTTTTTAAATTGGCTTGCAAGTGTCTATAACAGTCGTTTCTATCAAACACCCGGTCATTCGTCAAGTTCTGGTCGATACAGCTGCCCAGGAATGTGACTGAAACAGACAAGCCCAAAGATGGTCATTCGGTGTCGACGGTCTTTCTCAATGAATAAAACTAGTCTTACGACTGTGTTTGACAAAAAAAAGTGTCAGTTAGGAAATAACATTGGGTTAATTGAGAGCAAGGGGGCCGAGTATAGAGGAGCAATTGGAGCTGGCTGCTGTTTATTGTGGATACCTTCTCGACACGGTACGTTTCAGTCACCACCGGGCTAAGTACAACGTGCCTAAAGCTTTCTTTGTGCATTATCCTGCTAATGCACTTTTATTAATAAACGTTTTGCGAGTAGGAATTTAGAATAAAATGACACTGTAATGGACAATTCTTAACCATGAGACCACCTTCTGCCTGAAACCACATGCTGACCACTCACTCTGCTGGGCTGTGTGCAGCAATGTGCCTGAGAGTAGAAGACCACGCATCACCTATCAAAATGCAACCGATCGGATAGTTGACAAATGCAAACTCAGCTAGCGCGAGAAACTGAGTGGAATAATGAGTCGAGATGATAGTATCTCCCTACAATAAACATGTGCATGCACACGGCGACTAATCACCAGTTCCGGCGAGCACTGTATTTCTCTTATCAATCGGTGACTTGAAGCAGTTTACGGACTACACGTCTCACTAGTTGAATATCAAGCCATTAGCATAATATAAAACGCACTCCATACCATTTACATACCAAAGGATGTTAAACTGCAGGTTAACCAAAGATAAATAATCTAAGGGAGAACAATAGACCGAAAAAGGCACACAAGATTTGTGAAGCCCTGAGGACAAACAACTGAAACTTACGGTTTGTTCAAAACGTTCAACGTCAAGATAAACGGAAAAGTTTTCTAAGTTTATGCGACTTTTTAATGGCAATTCTGTCGGTAAAACAGGACAGTCAAGGTGGAGTTATCATCTCAGGCTTTCAGCCTATGATCGTTTCCTGATGTACAATCTGGACTTAATGTAACCACAGAAACGATCAACCATCGGTATCAAATCCAGCGATCCAGAAAGCACCTGATAATCCCATACACCACCACTGAACATTATTCGTTCATCTATTTTGTTACTAGGTTCAAATTATGCTCGGGAGTTCTAGCATTGAAAGAAAAGAGCCACCAATTTGGACAGTGGGAGCTGATTCAAATGCACATCTACCTGTTTCTGCAACGTCAAAATATTTGGTTTGTACATATTCACAAAAGAGTAAACCTGACCGATTACACGTAGATCCAGGATGCAGCAACCACTGATTGCAGCAATGACGAAATTGTAATAATCTAACAGCCTCGGACTCCACTGATGGTAAGTATTCACAGAAAGATACACGTTCTGCCTGCCCCAGTAATCAGCAGGACGTGAATCAGTGGCAAGGCAAATTAAATTATAGCCTGTCAATTAATAACACATCAATACACAGTGACAACCGTGATTTATTTACTTCAAGAAATTAGACGGAAAAGCCGATTCACCTAGATTTAGTGCTTGGACGTGCCTGAAAATCGACGTCTGCAGCAAATTAGATCAGTTGCGGATTTCTCTTTACGGTTAACTTTGAAGTAAGTCGTATAAATTGCCGCCTCCCATTCTCAGTTTTGCAAATCGCTGCCTGACTCCGTCCACACCTACGTTGTACACTCCCAAAACTTCGAATCTACCCAAATTCGTAGGCTACGCTCCGGTGCACTTTGGACTTTCCAGGATGCTTACGGTAGTGTAACTGACGGAATTCTTTCGAATTTAATCTTCCGAGATAAACAGCTCGCCTACCACATTGCGAACTGCCTGACATGGATTTCAATCAGTGACAACACACTGTATCTCCGGTCAAGGGACCAACGTCGTGCGTGACCATTCTCCGCATGCGAAGAAACCTTAACGCAAGTATCTACACGCTATACAGCCGTATACGCATCGTGTCAGCCTGAGGGTAACATACACCGAACTAGTACCAAACACGAAACCATCGGGAGCATTGAGCTGACGCTAAAAATCGATGGAACCAACAGGTTGACAAGAAAACGTTGCGGTTAACTGTCGTGAAGTTTTGATGAGCATCGGTCGGTTCATTCTGCTCACGCGGAGATCCTAAGAATGCAGTGTTCAGAGAATACTCATGACGAAACAATCTCAAGAAGTGGTGATTTTATACTCATTTTATGATTTTCATTTCGGTAGTGTGTCTTGTATCAGATGCGATGAAATTAAATCAAAGGGAGGCAGTGCAATACACCATTACCAGTTGACCTTTTTAACTAAAAGAAAACTCATAATATGGGTGAACTGCATAAATATGTTTTTGAGTGTTATTTGTTTCAAAACGATTCGCATATAAAACCGGAGATAAGACACAGACTCACTGTCAATCGTGGGAAATGTGACATTTCCAAAGAGAGGCACGGAAGCCATATTGCTCTTTTCAGAAGTAAGCTAAACAGCGTCCGTGAACACATTCAGGTTGGCTAAAATGCAAAAAAGTCATCACTATGCAAAGAGGGCTAAAACGCAGGCATATATATAATCGATAAAACTACCACCGCTTTCTTACAAACTAAAAGCTGCTTCGTAGGTGGCATTTTTATACGTTGTATTCTAAAGTACAGTGCTTGTAACAACTTACGTGAGTCTGCAACGTGTTC
>LOND01002872.1:20730-47393 GCA_014220965.1 Paragonimus kellicotti | reverse complement strand
GACTAGTGCCGCCACAAACAGGTAGTTTGTACGCGTGTAGAAAAATTGGATATCTGGCTCGCGTGTGTCACACAAGAGTTTATCCACCGCTAAAGTCTAAATCACTGGTAAAACCAGTTTAGTCCATCTACGGTGTCACTGAAGTCGAACATATGTTTAACACAGTTTGAAATCCTACGACTGATAACTATTGTCGACCCCCACCCTATGCCGCACAACTGGAAATCAAGGGACAACCCGTTCGCATGGAGATTGATAATGAAGCTTCCGTAACAGTAATAAGTGTTGTCGAAAATTTGCCACAACTTTTCACATGTCGATCGAAATTGTGCACACTCATCGAACAGCCTATTCCTGTACTGGGAAAGTGTACCAGCTGTGTTCAGTGTAGCAACAAAAAGCGAACTTCACGAGTGTACGTAGTGGTTCTGGATTGCCCCAACCTACTGGAATGGATCGGATCAAATGACTGCCAGATACGTTAGATACCGTTAAAACCGTTGCAGGACAACCGAAACTGGAGGATATTCTGTCCAATTACTCGGTGTGTTTGAGGATAAACAGCGAACTGAATGGACTCCAAGCCAATATGAAACTGTCAATTTCCAACCTCCTTTCCTCAAAAGCACGGACTTTGCCTTATTCAATAAGGTCAAAACTCGAACAGGAGCTGAATCCGCTAAAAAAGGAAGGTACCATTATCCATGTGCAACATAGTGAAGGTAGGATGCCAACCGTTCCTGTCGTCAAACCAGGTGAATCCATGTGAATCTGCTCCGAATAGAAGACTGGTACGCCCCACTCGTCGGTGGCAAGAGATTTACAAAAATTGACCTTCAGTCACGCTTACTCTCAAGTGGAACTTGATGAATCCTCTCGTGTTTGCACTACATTTATTACACACATGGGTCATTTTCAGTACACACGGTTACATTTTGGTATTAATTCCGCCCCGACAATTTTTCCGAGGATTATAGACAGCTTAATAAAAGATGTTCTATTCACTTGTGCATATTCAGATGACATCCTTATCGCTGGGCCCACAGCATCAGAAAAATTACACACATTTGCTGTTGTGCTGGACTGTTTTCAGCAAGTCGGATTAAAGCTGAAGAAGACGAAATGTGAGTTTTTCGTCGACAGGGTTCGTAATCTCGGATACCGACTTGAGAAAAACGGTCTGCACATGTTGGATGACAAACCGCAACCAATTCTCGATGCACCGGAACATAGAAACGAAGCTGAGCGCGAAGTTCATATGTGGAAAAGATTTTTCTACCGGAGTGTACTTCAGCGTTCCTTCCTATATTGTCCCCCCGGTTACTTCAGTACATAAGTAGGTGCGTCCGACTGGTTACTCACATTTGTACGAAACCTAAATTTTTTTTGCATATATTCAGTGGTGATTATTAATAAACGCTTCTATTACTATATTGTTGTGATGAAGTTTTGATCTTGACGGCTGTTCTGAACATCATTGCCCAATTCCTTATCTTTGTGCTCTTGACCTCAACCACATTTAGATATAAGTTCCTTGGAATTTGAATTGATTGTACGTCACTTTAGACCTGACGTTGCAATTCACACATATTTTTGCGCAGTCTTTGAATCTTCGGTTCTCAATTCTCCAGTTTGTGACATGAAATATTGGCTTAGGAGGTGTAAGATTTGATGAGCTGTACGAGAAATGAAGGCAACAAAGGTCAGTGATGTTATTCACTGTCTTAAGACGGAGTAGATACTTCTGTTGTGAACCAGGAACGCGGATGGCGCAAAGTTTATTTGTTCAGAAAACCCAATACATGGGTTATGCGTCTCAACATGACTACAAACAAAATCCACTCATCTGTGTACGACACTGGTCTCAGAACGTCACGGTTGCCACGGACGCCAATGCTCAGTTCCTTTATGTACCAAGAACCATTTCATGCCACGCTGCACTCCAATGCTTCTTCTTGTATTTTTCTCGCGGCTACTTCAATGTCAAAATCCATGTTCCTGCTCACTACTGAATAGTAGTGGTGTGAGTAGTATAGTGCGATCGCTCGTCCTCATTCCATTTCGTCAGGAAGGGTCTCGCCTATCTACACAAGCCATTTTCAAAGCAGAATCGGGGATTAAATGGCCTGTTCAGTAGCACATACAACCGGACAGTTGTGAAGCCGCTAAACGCGTTAAATTCTATCTTTTACTGGACTCGGTTAATCCAAATATCCAATAGTTTAGTCTTCAGCTTGAAACGCAGATTGCGCGTTTTGTAATTAGTTAGACATTCGAACTCGAGACCGTTTCGTTGTTGGTGTTATTTGTAGCCAGCTTCATCGAGGGTTTTTGTTGGGTTTGATAATCACATAGTAGAATGTACGCGATATCTCTGAGCAGTAACTCGGAGGGACTGATTTACTTATCAAGTACTTTTTTTATTTGTTATGGCCAATACTGACAAATCGAGTTATCCTCACTTCTCCCGCAGAACACACCCTACATATGATAGGAGTTATTCTCGCAAAATATATTCAATTACAAAGTCAATGGATGATCCATCACAAAAGTAAGTGGACGAATGTTTTCTCGGAGAAAAACAAAAACCCCAGGTATACGCGCCACTTACATGTGTAATGTTTTCATTGTTTTATACTTCATTCTGATAATTTCGCATAATTGGTGCAACAGATTGCACTGTACGTTTCTCTCTTGACTTGATGAAAAATAGACATCATACGTTTCAACAAACTCTTGCTACGCGTATGCGTCTAAGTTCTTCCTTCACCGGTATTAAGCAGCCAGCTGAGATAAAATTCTTACTTGTGAAGATTAATTTCACCTATAAAGCTGCGCGGCCTACCATCAACTACGCTTGGCTCACAGTCCCAATATTATTGAAACGTTCATTGAAAATTGTCATGTTCCTCTCTTCCCGGTTCGAGATCCTTGTATTTATGATTTCGAGCTAGCTTCGTGTCGATTTTTTCTCCGGCCACACGTAGGTCGCATGTCAAATGGTTAACAAAAAACAATTGAACGTTGGAGTTGCATTCAAAACCTGTAGGTTTGACGTAGAATTTCAAATGGAACTTCAGAACTATTTCATCCACCTGCTTTCCTGCGCACTAATAGGAGCGGATGAAGCTCCAATGGTATCTGGTTTGCTCATTTTTTATTCTGAGAATCGATACACCTTCAATTTGCGAATCAGTTCGCATTTGTTATACACACCGAAGTTTTACAATCTGATGATTC
Organism: Paragonimus kellicotti; assembly: GCA_014220965.1. Classification (NCBI taxonomy): domain Eukaryota; kingdom Metazoa; phylum Platyhelminthes; class Trematoda; order Plagiorchiida; family Troglotrematidae; genus Paragonimus; species Paragonimus kellicotti. The sequence continues at coordinate 44,153 of LOND01002872.1, read as the reverse complement.
AGTGTTGATATTCTAATAAATCGACAACCGGTGTTAGATGCCACGGATTTCATCATAGATCACTTTTCCAAGCTCCTGTAACACTGGGCGATATCTTCAGTCAGATTTGAAACCACCCACTGCCTATTCATTCATCTATCAAGACAATAAACATGAATTACGAGTATATCCCGTAACTTGCAACCAGATTCCACCGAACCAATAAGAAGAGACAATTAACTCCAACACACTGACTAGATCTCCGTTTCAGGGTATTTCATATTCAAACTCAAACGAATACTGAATCTTGCTCGTAGTCCTTTGCTCCTGCTCCTCTCTTGCCAGTCAAATCAGAAAACTAGTGGTCTATCAAGAGTTATCTTTCTATTTCTATTAGTTTAGAATAAAGCCCTTCACCAGAATATGCTGGCATACCATTCAACGCTTTCATCAACATAGTTAACTTCTTGTCAGCAAACCCTGTTTAGTTTGAGTGGTCTACTCCTATTGTGACGTCCCTGATGACCGACGGTGAAACTCCCAGAGTATGTCGGTGATTATGTAGTTATACTGAATATTTGTTCAGAGGTAAAGTGTACTATTGAAAAGATTCTTTCACGTTTCTGAGGTGCGAACTTTGTTTAAGGATAACTGTTTGCAGATGGCGTTGGATGTGTCCTCTAATAAATTGACCAGTGTCAATATATTTTTCGTAAGGTAGATTTTTGATTTCCTGTTGTTTGGGTTCATTTGTTCGTCAACCGTTTTCAGTCTCTGATAAACGCGGCTACAATTGGTAATGCTGGTGTATGGACCTGTCAAGATGACGCTTATGAGTCATCCAAGAATCTTCGGGCTGAACGATTGTTTGTTTTGCTGGAGCACTTTCGCCGACACAGTAGTGCAAGTAATCACAAGAAGTGCAGGTTTTTAATCAAAATATGAAGCATTTCTGCTATCTCGTTGACAAAAATGGCTTCAAACTAGATTCAGATAACCCCACCTTACTTACAAGAAACGCTCGATTTGCAACGTTACTGAATCACATTCGACTGTTGGTTTGTTGTAGTGTAACTCACGCCCGACACCTAAGTTTTAAACTCGTCTGTAAGCCGTATTTGAATCACAGACCTCATGCAGTTCCCCACAGACTAGTCTATGAGAACGCTGTGCAGTCCGTCGTTGTTGTTCTCAAACAGGAAGCGTTTTTATAATTATTTTATCTTTACTTGTGTCCCCCCTACTGGCATCAGACCCATGGTTGAGTAGGACGGCTATCATTGGTTTGTAGTCTTACGAGACTGAATTCAGCTCAGCATGAATATGGGTCATCCCAACATAAAACCGAGCTGCTGTGTATCTACATAAATGTACAGTTGATTAAATAGCTACTGCTGTGACGAAGCCTGAGACTCCGACTTGCCTTCAGTGCCAGTGTTCCATTCTGTTGCAGCTACGGTTCGGCGGTGGTGTACTGTGAAGTGTCGAACTACGACTAAGAGATTCGACTTGAAAATGGTATAAACATTCTGAATGCTTGTGTCCACAATTGGATGGATTTTGTGACTATGACTGCTTGTTTGTGCAAACGTTTTCATTCTGTTGCAGCTACGGTTCGGCGGTGGTGTACTGTGAAGTGTCGAACTACGACTAAGAGATTCGACTTGAAAATGGTATAAACATTCTGAATGCTTGTGTCCACAATTGGATGGATTTTGTGACTATGACTGCTTGTTTGTGCAAACGTTTTCGGCATACCTTTCCTGAAACTATCCGTCAAGTTTGTAACTACTAAAGCTTGGTTCTATTTTTGCTGAAGAACAGTTACCAGAAATAGTTATTAGAGATAAGTCTTCTGACTTGTATGGAGGATGGAAAAAACTAATACTCGTCCCCCTGAAGATCTGTTGAATGTTAGTTATAACCAACAACTCGTTTACTTTACATCGCATTGTCTCATCTGATTTGCACTGGACGAAGGCAACATTCCTTCTAATTTCCCCACTGCCTCATTAATCTGTTGTCCAGAGTTCAATCGATTGGAGCACTTTTGCCTGTTTACCCTTCTCGCATGATTTCGATCGGTTCCCTCTCTTAAGGTCGAGGTCGTATCGCTGCGACTACGTTTGTTTCTGTTCTATTCGTGCAACAGTTGTACTTGCTTGCATCGTCTGTTCGTAATTATTTTCCTGGTTTCATTGTATTGTTGGAACTTACTCAGGAATCTGAACGAACTGAGAATTGTGCACGCCTCCCGGTCTCATTCCTTCGGGTTTACACTGGATAGTGGTGTCTGGGTGGAACCACAAGTGGTTCAGCGTAAGCCGCTTTCGGTAATGGGTAAGCGCATGCATTGGTCATTGTGACAGGCTAATCCGTTTCGGATACCGCCAACCATGGAGTAATCGTTGTATAACTCACCATTGTTCTCAAGATCAGTATTAGTTTTATCATTCTGTGGCCGTAAGAATTGGACGCGTTACTCAGCGTTTATCAGGTGAAAGTTACACTCAAGAATTGACAAATCGAAAGCACTGATTTGTTTGATATGCTAGTGGGAAGGATAGGGTAAATATATTAACCACATTGTACAGCGCCCTAACCACCTGCGCAAGATCCATTCACAACCATTAGAAAGTAAACCTTAGCATGTGGTTCATGAAACTTGACAGCGTATATATTCAGATAACAGTAGCCCATTTCTTGGGAGACTCTCAGTACTTGTTATAATTAGTCCATATTCAAGTTGACCTGAAGTCCAGCTTCCTTCAATTGCTAATATCTGTTGTACGATTCAGATGAGAAGATGTACGCCGAGTCATTAATCGATCATAGTGAGAATCACTGTTCCACTGATCAGATTTCTACACAATTTAGCTGATTGGGAGACCGACATATTCTAACAGCGCCAAAACAATGCCAGTCAGACGACGTAGTAAAACCATTTGTATATAAGCTCAGGGGTTCTATAACTGTGCTGAATATGTCGAGGTGTATTGAGACTGAAGACGATGTAAATAAGTTTCTAGTGTGATGCTGAAATGCAGCGCATGGCACCAGCTAAATTTGTCAAAACTCGGACTTTCAGAACAAATTTCCGATGTCTGGATTGAGATTAACCAAATTAGGGACGTGACAACAAATTGAGTTTACCCACAAGTCGTCTGAACAAAGTTACCGTGTGAATTGTTGATCTGGGTGATGACACAGGATATCAAGGCCATCTTGAAGAAATGCAATATCCCATGTACCCAACTAATAGTAAAATCGTCAATGGACTGAGGATTCTAAGGTTATTCTATTCAATCTGGCTACTAACCGACTAGACTGCGGAAAACTGAGGCGCATTACGGAACAAACGGATAAAAAGTGAAGAACACCGCCATCTCCTTCATACTGTAACGGATAAGTTGGTTGTACAAAATTTATCGTTCCTACACTTTTGTAATGCAGTTCGAGCGTTGCCGCGTTCCTCCCTAATTCCGCAACCCCGGTCGAGCCCCCTTCCGACACAGGTTTGATGGGAATCGCATAAATGAGTTGAGAATAGGGACATCTGATACGACAGAGTATTCGTACGAATTAATCAGGGCCAACTGGTGAGTAATCATGAGGCCACGGGACAAATGTTTGGTAATCACTTGCCCAGCGTTTCTTCTTAATTATGATCAGCATAAGCAATAATATGTTGGTAAGTCACACCGAATCTTCAATGCTGTACAACCATGAGGAGAAGAAACAAGTTCTAACTAGAAAGCAAAAAAAGGGGGAGAGATGTAAGCACTGAAAATATCTGTCCTAACTCAACTACTCAAAATCAGGGCGCATAAAATTGGCCTGCAAGTGAAAATAGGGCGTCGTCAACAGCATGGTTTAGTTGCGACTTTTATTTAACTTTTATCGTCAACTGTAATTACTTCACAAACAATCGAGTCAAAACATTTGGAACACCGCCATCTTACCTACTGTCACTGGTCACCGACCCTGTGAGTCACGACGTCCCCAGTCCGCGAGATGAATTCGATCTACAGTGACCAGCCCGCAGGTGATCGATCCAATATTTCTACGCCAAAGCATCATCTGTCGCTCTCCCACTACAAGCCGGTCGCCCGTGGCAGTGGTAAAAGCTGCGAAGTGTAACAGACCGTTAGTCCGTATAACCATACCATTCGTTTGTACAAGCTAGAAAATTGAACAAAAGCGCTGGCCTGACGCTCAGCACTGAATATCCTCTTGTCAACTCTATCGTTGATTACCCGTTTGTGCTATTCGAATCGATCGTAGACATCGATGGTAAAATGTCCGAAGACGGTTCGTCTTGTGCTCGGCATTCAAGAATTCATGAAGTCAAAATGTTTGGCCTTGTGCCGGAAATGCTGGCCAACTCCATGCTATGTTCGGCACCCCTAAACGATGCCGAACATAACGGATGTAACGTTTGAGGGTGGACAGAACAGGAAGGGAAGAAAATAATAGGTTAGGCACTGAAGATGACTTCGCAGCTCAGGATGGAATCCAGGAGACTAGAAATGCCTAGTTTGATGGAGGCTAAGTGGATTCAGTAACGCGAATCCTGCTTTTGTTTGGAGTCGTTGATGAAGCGGGACAAGGGTTTGTCCTATGAACGTTCATTTAATATCACATGTAAGTGGCTCGCTTTGTCTAAACAATATCTTGATGTCAAAACGAGGTTTTCTGAATGACGCCCAACTTCTCATTCTCTCTTATTATCGAAGCGTGCAAGTTTTGTCTGCTTGTGTAATGAATAAGCAACACCACCAACCAAGTACGCTTTCTTACAGGTTAAATAAACGACTAATTTTGAATCCACCAATGCATCATGATCAACAATAAACATTAGACTCGAATAGTGATTGCACCAAGGGAGCTCAGCTTGCATCTGAGGCCTGCGGTATGTAGTTGATGAGATGAAAAACGACTAACAAAAGTACTGGAATCAACAGTCATACATCGGGATGACGACATCTTTTGCTATCAATGACTAATCTCACATTACATCACCATAAGGAATTTATGGATTGCAATATGTCGGAAAATGTCTGGAATCGATAAAGCACTGTCAGTTTTGTTTACGAATTGACAAGCTAAGTCAAACTAACAACAGATTTAATACACAAAGAAGGTACATCTTCAACTATGTGCGCTCACACAATGAACTGAAAATGTACACTAATATAGGAAAACGTTTACAATGGAGAAATTAACAACCGCCCTAGTTTATGTAACTTTATTCGAATTCGTTGACAAACTGTTTACTAGGAAGCAGAGCAAACAAGAACTCGGTATTTTTTATGTATCGCGCTCATGTAAACAGTAGGTTCAACACAAGATGACGAGTATGTGGGAAATAGCCGCAATGCATAAGCTCGATATGTAATGGAATCATTGTGGTGTATCATACGAGAAAAGCTGTTCCGAATTGTGAAACCAACTGAGTTAGGTTGCATACGAAGATTTAGGAGAACTGCAAACAGGATGACCGCGCTTAATTAGAAGACCGGTGAACACAGTAGAAGGGCAATGAAGGAAAATATCCAATTAACCGTATGAACGAACATAAGACAACAAACAGTAAGTGTGAAGTAACCACTTAAGATCAAGAGGAAGCTAAAAACAACGAAGATTTGTGGTTATGGAATGCTGACACGGTTTAGAAAACGATAACCACAGTAGTTGTAAACCGTGTGTGCAGAAGGGTAATTGTGATATTTCGCCGTTTTGATAAATTCGGCTGTAAATTTCTGGATGACGACCAATATACAAATTGGATGTGTTAATCGGATTTGCATAAACCAGTATACTACCATCGGCATGTTTAAGAATAAATGCTTCATTAGAAACGAGCAGATTCCTGAGCATACAACGTGAAAAATAGAAGAGTATGGCCTCACAAAAGATACCATAGCTGTTGGAGATTAACGATGATTGTACACAGAAGTAAATTGCATTTGGGGATTAATGTAGTTTTCAACAACCCTTCGGATTACCATAATTAAAAGGGACGGACTGACATAGGTTAGGAAAAGCATTCAAAGTGTCAGGCGTACTGTTGAAATCCAGAATAACACCGCCGGATAGCTTCATAACAGGGAATAAATGTTGAAGGTACGCCAATTTGACTACCGAGCGACCGTTGTATCATCTCATTAGTCTGCCCTATAAGTGAATAATTGCTGGACGAAACAATCCCCATTCACACTGAATCTGTAGTGCATTGCCGCTGCGATCGGTAGTCGAATTGAAGATCTCGTTCTGCTTCTAAAGTGACAGTGCTGACAACTGCTTTTTATTCGTCTCATTCGACATGACAGTCACCAAATCCTGAGGTTCAGTCGACAGAGCGTAGGCTTCTCGATTGTATTGAAAAAAGAATATTAGAATTGTACAACGTAACTAAAAACTCAGGTAAGGAACTCATGGTCGTGCTACACCGACAGTTCGCAGTAAACCTGCTGAGAAATTCTTCGATTATAAATAGGCAGTCCATTTTGGCTGAAGGTGTAGAAGATTGGATCGCGTCCAATGTGAAGTCAAGTCAGTAATGATTAACGGGCTAGACTCACAGGTACGAGAGTCAGTTCAACAACCGACGAACTTCAACGAAGATACAGTATAGTCATTTTCAAAGCGAGTCTGTCGAATACTCTGTCTGCATGAGAAAGCTGCAAGCACATGCAAGTGATAGAGACTTTTGAAGGTCAAACTCTCCATCTCCCCACCAGCAACCCAAAACATTCCCTATTTCAGCGGATGAACGTTCAGCATCAGTCGTCAGTTAGCGATTACGTTGAGGTACGGTTGTTGATCTGAATTGGAAACATTCCGACTGCATATCTCAATGGGATCTTGTACCAGGTGACCCAACTGATCATTGATTTATTTGCTACTAAATGCAGAAGAAATGATCGATCTTTGAACTCACAGTAGCTTCCAAGCAGGCAATGTGACTACGAAGACACCATCCTACCTATGACTTCATGTATAACAGGAAACGAAGTGGGAACTAACGAATGCCACGATTCACCAAAGGAAACCGGGTCATACATACAAGAAGAGTTCGTAATCGTGAGCCACTAACGATAACTACGAATCAGACGGAGGAACAACAAAATAAAGTGGAAAAAAATGCTGTAAAGCGAACAAGCTCGTTTTCAGTTATTCATATATACAATATTTTTCATAACTACTCTGGGAATTTTCGCGCGATTTAAGCAAGCCAAAATAAAGTAACCCATAAAATAGTCAACCGCTTTACCGTATAACAGTAGAGATCTCCAAAAGTAACATCCGGATGTACTTTTGTTAACGGTAACCGTGAGTAATAAATAACCCAATGTGTAAACCAAACACCAAGTAAACTGCGTGAACAATTGAAGCGAATGTGACAGGGAAACGTTTAGGACGTGCTCGTCGAAGCATACCAGAGTTCATTATCCTGTCACATGCACCAAAACTGAGGCTTTCCACCAAAGGTACGCTATCCGACAAACAATAACCCGCCTTACACACACGTCACCTTTTGGGTCGCATGCTTATCACGCGCTCAAGCAAACGACGACCAACACACGCTAACTCAGCATAAGCACTGATCTGGTTAGTCAACCATTTTCCGCTAACAGTACACGTGATTGCATGTGATCATCACAGCGCTTCGACATCAGCCAGGGTGCTATGTAACGAAGGTTGTTATAGGTTTTCAATCATAAAGCTGATATTAGATAGTTCTAGCAAGTAAGCAAACTTAGAACTGAGCGCAGCACAGTGATGAACGATAAACGTGAATTGCACCGTTTTAATCTGCCCACTGAATCGACACGGTCAAGACATGAAAAGAAACCACTGATGGATATCATAGGCGATGCATAGGAAATTTTTGGTGGATGTTATTGTTGTTCATCGGAATACGTTTATTTCCCCGATAAACCGACAATACGCAGAGGTCATTCTGACAGTCACAAGTCGTTGAGCAACATGACAGCAACCAACTAGTTTCACCAAAATCTCGAACACTACTCCCAGGAAGAACGTTTAGTTAGTTGACTTCGCAAAATGGTTTGCAGAAGTATGAACTCAGATTCCGATATATGTTCGACACGGACCTAAAAGGTCTTTAAGCTCAGTTGCAGCGGAAATGAATGAACACCAATGAATGTTGTGAAAACCACATTAATACCAAGCGCACTCGTTGAATAAGCTGCCCGCTAAAACTTTTCTACACTTCCAAGTTGGTTGAAAAACTAAACTCCAATGCGTAACACAGAGAGCTGATTTGCGGTGGTAATAGAGATGCACACAGCTTAATCGAAATACGAAGTATACTACACGATAAATTACAACAGAACGCTTTAGAAGTGGCAACAACGGCAACTGCGAATTTCTCCGGGTGGGTTCCAGCCCTGGTATTGCAATCTTAAAAGCTAATGTGCAGCCGGAACAGTGAGTTCAACCCAGTAACGCATACCTCTTGGTACAGCTTTTACAGGAATGTCAGTAACAATTATCGTTAGTTAAAAAGTAGAACCCGATGGCTGTGACCGAGCTGAAGACTCATTAAACTTTCCGTCACATGAATTGGAAACCGCTGACTTTGACAATCACCAGAAATGACGCACGAAGCCAGCAGTTATCCGACCGGCAGGTTTGCTAAATTAAAGACAGAATTAGTGGAAATCTGAGATTCGATTGGATTTGAACCAAAATACGCAAACGCCCCATTAACTGAGCTAGAACGGACATACAACTCAGTGCAAATGTGCAAGTTTTGAACTCCATAAGCAGTTTCATACCTCGGCTGGTAGGGTACATTGTTTTCGTCGTTAGTTCGGATTTGACAGAAGTCCATATTTTTCACAACTGCGTATATCTCTAATACACCAACTGTTTCGTTTTGTATGACCCAAACTGAAACGTGACCTCGCCGATTTCAAGTAGAGCAGTCAGCATACGACCTACCAACATAGTAGACCGACCATATTGCAAGAAAATGGCTATCCCGATGAAGTCATAAATTGGAACATGATTATAACAAAATCGCGCGATCCGCTCGTTCCACCGTTGAAAACATTACTGAGCCGCTTACCTATAGAGGGAGATATCACGGTAAAAAGTTAATCGTAAGTTCTATAAGACCCTCAGATGAAGTCATGTAGGTTCGTTACATCGCTCTTTTTGACTTTTAACTTGGAAGACGAACATTTTGGCTGGCCAATCCATGCCTCTGGAATCGTTCTTTGCTGTAGTACAGTATACTGTGTTGGTAGAATAAGTAAACGTTTGATACGGCTGCTCAGATCACACAGCTTGAATCACAGTGAACAAATCAACAGTATAACTGTAACCTATCTGACCGACAAAAATCACAGGAACCGTATGCAAACCTCCTGTGTGGCGTGGAGTTCCAACGAACCATTTGAAAACGGTTAAACAACGGATACTACCTCACTGTCAAATTAATCGCTAACCGGTTCTAATCCGGCTTTGTTCACATGAACGAGTTGTTCAAGGCTGTGGTCAAGGCCAAAAGTGAAACTGACTGGTTTCATACACTTCGGTGATTTAAGACCCACTTCTGTGAGATAACTTCCAGTCACTGATAGTCAGATTAATTAGTTCACATTCAAGTTATTCTTTGTTATTAGTGACACTGACTGCTGAGCTAGCAACTTCTATCGTTTAATCATGCCATCAATTTCGTCAAGCATGCTGCATGGTTCACGAAAATTTTAACAGCATTTCTCCAACAATTGCATGAAGAAAAACGAATTGAACAAATGTGTCTGTTCTTAACACATACTTCCCACTCAGGACGTATGAGTAAGGGGCAGAAGAGTTGTGAACGCCAGGAAAAATTTGACTATATTCCCACGCGAGTGTCAGAAACACCGCCTACATTTTCAACGACCACGTTGTATACAACCGTAGTGGCCCGATGAAGATGTTTCGAAAGCTATTATCTGTCACGTTTTCTTCTATGGTTCAACAAAAATTTGATCGATATATTGATAAACTTTATGTCAAAACATCAGCCGACAAGCCATTAGAACTACTTGAGACTATCCGTTTAACAGTGATCTGAAAACAGTTAATATACGTAGTAAACTTTGTTACAGTATGTACCTCGCAGTCTGTTTCAATGTATAAACACTTATCGGTCACAAAAAACAACACCGTCCAGAGTACAGTGAAAAGTGACTGTCCTATGTTCTGTCAACCGAAGAAACTTTGAGCGGATAGACGCTAAGCTGATTATACTCAGTTTAGCTAGGAACAAACCAACAGCAGCAATCCTTACCGTTGAAAAACGCTGTCAAACTGTCCATAGGCGAATAAGCAGAATAAAAGAAATCGTATTGGATAGCACACACTATAATCCACTAAATTTCTGAGTGGTCGCTAGTTTGAACTCCTACCAAATACGGCCCGAAGAAAACCACGGATTGCACTCGTCTGCGAGGAACTGCTCGTTGGATCATAAAACCGGGCTTTCAACGAAACCACTACGTTTGGTGAAGTGGGCCGTAGCCAATGCAACCTAGAACAGGTGACGATTGTCAGAAGTTAGGGCGAACAGGAATCCAGCGAAAACGGTGCGTCGCGAAACTGAAGACCACATCTCAGAAGATGTAGAGTGAATCGCACTTTACAAATCAGCCAAATCAATAGGGTAGGTTGATTGCGCTAAAAATGGTGTACCACACGGCACCTCAAAAAGTTTTAACAAAAAGGAATCATATAAGAGAGGTCATCTACGTTGTACACAACTAATTCGTTTACAAGACAAGCTCTCACGACAGGTCCGTATACCGAAAACACAGCAGTGTTCAAAAAAGAATATTGAAGTATACGGAAAACAACAGGTACAGAATGCAAAGGCATGTGCAGAAAGGACAACCGCGGGAAGGATTCGATACCCGTGCTAGTAATTTGAAAGACAACATCATAGGGTATCGTAACCAATCGGCGCAACGCATGTGTAGTGCCGTCGGAAATTGATGATAATTTGTTCACATGAATCATTAGAGACGCTCCTGCACGGTTCCGGAACGAAAACAACCAGAGTGCACCCTTTTGTCCCATCATCAGGGTGGATTGTACAGATGCCAACAGTTGAGACTGTATTGGCCAATGAAGGAACACAAAAGTGTAACACACGACAGTGATGATTTTGACAAACCAGTGAGAACGGGAAGAATGGTAAGAGATGATCAAAGTCATTTCAGAAACGTAACCTTATGCATACACATGCCAGGAAAATAAGTCACCAAGTAAACGAAAATCCAGTGGCTGCAAGGTTGTTCAAGCGGTCAACTCTTCAAATGAAACATTAAACCGAAGCATCACGTGGCCGTTGTTCCAGGGAAGTGATACCACTGACAGGTGAACTGTAGCCAACCACACTGTGCTGTTCCAACAACCACGGAACAATCGCGTGAAAACGCAAGAGATAAAAACAACAACACTTGAATACAGCCGGTAGATTACGTGACATGGACAGTGAGTGCATGGTTTACCAATCACGCGTCTTTGTCAATCACAAACAAAACCTCGGGTTTGCATAAACCTAATTGCTGGAAAGAAGGAGGGGATGTGGGAGATTTGGGGGACCAGTCCAGAACAACATCATTTAGTTTAGTTCGACAAGAACGATGAGACAAAGGTTCACCATTTTCAGGAGCCACCTTGTCACCTTCTGCCTCAATATAGTCTTCCAAATCCGATTCGTCGTCTGGCTGACAGGGAAGAACGCGCTTTGGAAAATTGGCTTGAATCTCAAAGTTGTCCGGAGATTCCTCATGAGAAAGAACGAAGTAGTACAGGATCTGTCAATAAACGATAATCGGTCATGAAAACAGGACAATATCGATTGAATGTAGAGGTGGAAGATGAATGAAAGTTTTTATACAGCACACTTGATGACGTATACATAACTGTGAAGCAGTTTTCGGACACATCGGCAGTGGCTATTGCCAAGTCGCAACAATGAAGTGGAGGTTAAATGTTAAAAGGGTTAACTGTTAAGCAAGTATATTCTAAATTGCTTGCTGCCGCGCGACACAGCCGGCTACGCTTGCAATGCACATTGCCAAACTGATCAAGGCCTACACAGTAATGGCGGCTGATGTTATTAGGACGCGAACCCGCTGCTGTACGATTGGCAGATGGTGTCGTTACCATCATCAGCAGTCTAAAGTGAGCAGCTGAAAAACTGACTATTGCTAGAGACAAACCATGGGTGACCGCTTTCGTTTCATCTGTTTGTGAACTTGGGTTTTCGCTTTCTACTATGGTGGCACCACAGGTAAACACAAGTATCAACCAGTGAGGAACTATTGTTGATGACAATGAGCAAGAGGTTAGAAGCATATTTCAGATAACAGGCGTAAGTTTAATTTGCCTATGGCGTTCCGATTGCATGCGGAGCAATCCAACGGGGGTCTGCTTTCAACCGTGGGACCAATGAGGTTATGTGACAATAAGCATTGTGAGAAACCAAAAACTAAAATCAATTAACACGCAAACCCTCCTCGTTCACACACATTCCTCATAAACCGGTAACTGAGGGATAAGGTATGTTCCATAAAGAGCTAAGGGTATCCGGTTTGGTCCTCCATTCAGACTAACTCCATCTGATGAATCCAAACAAGGACGAAATCGGGTGTGGAGTGTCGGTTTGAAGGTGAACATCATGAAGCATTACAAATCGTTGCTAACGGTTTAATTTCGTTGAGCAATTACGACGAAATGAGTACAAAAGTTGGAATAACGGCTCATGCATTTCGCAAATTATGGGGATACTGAAAGAACTAACAACTGCATTCTATACTCGAGGCTAAGTAGTGCTTACAAAGATCAAAATGTATTCAAAGTGAATTTGAAGACAGTTATGGAATTTGAAACCTCGGCTCCCATGGTCATGACCATTACACCCATGTGATGTGTACAGTTGACACCAATCGATCTTGACATTTATGAAAGTACACTGCGGCAGGGCCATCTTCGTTTGGCCACAATCTTTATCATTGGTTGTTGAAACATCAATTGTTAGACAGTGCGTGCTGAATTAGCAAACTTTAATTCTACAGAACTTACAACCTTGCCTACTGTTTAAAAACAACCAACAACAGAGAGCTACGGCTGAGTACGGTAGACTGTTGTGGAACATTATGCAACCCAGTCAGTTTTGTGTTTGCTTCAAAAACAACGCTTAAGATTAAATGGGTCTCATCCGACGATTAAACAATTACAACTGGTTTGCAGGTTATTGTTCCAGATTTATCCACAGCTTATTCTACTGTGTTAAGTTAGTATTCAGACAGGACGTTGAAGCGTCCTCATATTAAGGGTCCTAACAACTACCAGCACCTACCGAACAGACATGATTCTATAGGCATCGTTGTTGTTTGGATAGTGGCATGAATAGAAGGTATTACGATAATGAAACAGTCCACCGACTATTTGACGTGAAGCCAAAAGTAGTCACAAACAAGGGCAGACTAAAAATAGGGATTTTATCGAAATGTATTCCTAAAAGTACTCATAGTTCAATAAAGATTACTTCTCCAAAGTGGTTCACCACATGAATGATCCCGTCAACCAGATCTCTACTTTGAATGAGTGGTAAAAAAGGACAACTGAAGTCCCATCATCATCATCATAGCAGCCATGAGCCTGACCAAAAGGTACTGTGGCTCGGGCTGCCGCTCACCTCAACAGTGACGTGGAATATCCTAGAAGAAAACGTTACTAAGAAGGTTGAAAATTAATAGAAGTCTAAGCAGAAGAACTAGAAATGGTATGGATGCAGGTACGCCATTGACTGCGACACCGCCATCTCGGATAGCGTCTCTAACCAGCGGTTTGAGTGATCACGAGGACCCCATCCAGGCAGGCGACACCTACCCACTTTACTCAGTGGAGCAGTCAGGGTCTTCATATTTCGTGACCACGTTGTTGCTTGACCACCATGTGGTTTCACCCAACTGTTGGTGGTCTCAGTATATAATGCCCGGTACGGTAAACGCTCAGCTGGCATACGGAGTACGTGACCTAACCATCGCAGGCTGTGCAACGTGAGTAGTTGACCAATTGATCGCGCATCCCGAGCGTTCCGGAATACGCGCCGGCGAACTGCCGTATTGCTCACGCGATCAGTCCACTTAATGTGGGCTAATTGGCGGAGACAACGATGGTCAAATACAGCAAGCTTGTTGATATCTTCCTTGCGAACAGGCCACGTTTCCGAACCATAGAGCAAAACAGAACGCACACAAGCATTATATACTCTTCCTTTCAGCGACAATCGAACGTCTTTTCGACGCCACAGATGACGCAGGTTGGCAAAGGCAACTCGTGCCTTTGCTATCCTCGTTGATATCTCATCAGCAATATTACAAGCTGACGAGATAGTGCTACCCAAGTATGTGAAACTGTCCACAGTCTCAAGCGGATTACCTGCAATAAAGAAAGTAGGAATGGAAATGCCCCAGTCTTGAAGTAACACTGCACTTTGAAGGTGCGAAGCGCATTCCATACAAACCAGCCCGGTCACTCACCTTGTTCAGCATGGTCTGCATGTCTTCGGCAGAGGGACTAAGTAAGACAATGTCATCCGCATACTCCATGTTGTCAACCTAGCGCCAGGAAGAAGCTCAACACCAAGCTCACTGGACTCAAGCGCACTTTCCAGAATGTCGTCCATGACAAAATTGAACAGGAAGGGGGAAATCGGACACCCTTGACGAACACCACTAGAAGTGATGAATGCCCGAGACAGCTGTCCATAAACCCTCACCCTGCTTGCAGAGTGAGCATACAGTGATCTCAACAGATTCACGTATTTCCCTGGTCCCTTGCGAAGAAGACAGTTCCAGAGAACGTTACGAGCAACTGAATCGAAAGCAGCCTTCAGGTCCAAAAAGACCACGACCGTCGGCTGCCTATAAGAGTGCCGATGTTCCAAGATCCGTCGCAAGGTAAAAATGTGGTCAACGCACCCTCGACCGGATCGGAATCCTGCCTGTTCTTCACGTATCTGGCTTTCTCTGGGTTTAGTGAGCCGACGTAAAATGAGGCCAGTGAGTAACTTGGAAGCAACAGATACCAAACTGATGCCTCTGTGGTTGTCACATAGACTTCGGGCCCCCTTTTTGAAAACGGGAATTACTGTTGACAAGCACCAATCGCGAGGTACCTCTTCAGTCTCCCAAATCGTCTGGAGGAGTTTAGTCAGTTCTGATATCAACCTTCTCCCCGCCATCCTTGAAAAGAGAAGGAGAGAGGAGGTCTGGATCCAGGAGCCTTATTACGCTTCAATAACCTGAGCTCCAGGACTACTTCCGCCTCCAGTCACTAACTGCACTTTCTTCACAGGCCACTCAGTGCAACAACAACAATATTAACATTACTGAGTTCGATTGGCTGTCAGTAACCCAAAGTATCCAGACACCGACCCTGTACATTTTTACACCTATCCTGTAGTACCAGACTACTTCTACGTGTTTTTGAATTCGGCATGAAGTTGACAAAAAATTCATCTCGTGAAACACTCATGGTGCCCAAAGATATGCATGCACATAAATGACTATGAGGGGTTGAATGAGTGAACGTTTTAGCGATCGGTTGTAGGTGCACATTACATTAATTGAAAAACTATGGCGGAACGCAACGGTTAGGTTTCCAAAGGAAAAATCAAAGTGAGCTCTTATGCGCCTTTACAAGCGATTGCTTACCTTAGTGTCGGATAACGAAGTCATGGTTCACCAAGTGCAGACTTTCACAGAAATAGCCGCATTTCAGAAGGGACGTGATGTTAGTATACAGGATCCTTCATCAAAACTAAAATTCCCTGAAAAAATACTTGTGCCCAACAAAAATGATTGTCTCAGGAGTAACGAGGTAAAGCTGCAAAACTAAGCGAGTTGTTTGACTTGAAACAGGACACTCTTTTATTTTCTGAATGTGCATAATTTGAACATTCTATCGCATTTTGTCTTAATTGTATCATCAGTAGCTGAACCTGAGAAGCAGACTTGAAGCAGACAGTCAGGACACTAAACCGAGTATTCAGATAACTTCGTCATCAGGATCATTAAGGTGGAACGAAGAAACTCTAAATCTCCCGATACTGATGCCAGCTACCTGCTGTCGGTTGTACGTTTGACAGGCAGCGGTTGGGTCTTTATTCCCTTCGTTATCCTCTGTTTTTCTCACTCGCAGTTTTCCTAATGCAAACCATTCGAAAGTGAAATTTCTCCTTTCTAAACCGTCCGACACGGACTTAGACGTACATAAGCCCTCTCAGCTTCCTGTATGGATCCTATTGTAGTGGATTATCAAACCGGAGGTGCGAGTATTCCAACACTCGGCGGAATACCTCAACGCGCGGGAGGCACGTCCAAAAGCCCACAGCGATCGGATCGCGGACAACACGGGCGACCGGACGAGTCATCGCTCAACGAGATCGGACCAACGGACGAGACATGGCAGGCAAAATGGGATGGATGACCAGATCGGAGGCACGATTATTCCAACACTCGGTGGAATATCTCGACGCGGTCGTGAAATACGGTCAAAGCCCACAGCGGATAGATTGCGGACAACACGGGCGACAGGATGAGCCATCGCCCAACGAGATCGGACCAACGGACGAGGAATGGCAGGCGGAAAACCCCCGACAGGCGTCGGTCACACACAAACCGGAGCAGAAGTGCACACATGTGAGCGGAAATCGGGGATGTTGTGGACCGGAATTCTGATTCATAAACGCGAGCGCGCGCGTAGCATGGCAACCAGCGAGTTGGACAATAAAGATTGTGCTTTACTGGACGCCTTTTCGCTACATTATGAACCAATGGGCTTTTTGGTAACCTATTGGTGAACTTATGAAGTCACGCGGGTTTCACTGAATGTCTGTAGATTCAATCGGTACCACACCACACCCAGTTAGCGCAAGCTATACAGTGAATCAGGTAACTAAATGAGTGTAATGGCAACATCGTCCATGAAGCTAAACCAGCCTTCTCTATAAGGAACTGCTTGTTGAACGTAATATCTGGCTAGCCAATTAAATGTCCTAAGATTCCGACTACAGTAGGTACATAAAGAAATTTCCTAACAAGATCATCAATTATAAAAATATTTCTTTTCTTGTTATTGTTTTTTTATTTTTTTTGTGTGTTTATGTGTTTTTTTTTCAATTAAGTTGATTTCCCAGCTTCTACACAGTATGACTTTCCAGTCACGTGACAGAAAATCACATGTAACTGGATACTTCCGGGTTGTTCAAACCTAAACGAATGCAGTCACAACAGCCGGGAACAAAATCGTGACCGGGTGACTGGTAAGCGGATGTCGTTATCACTGAACTATCGTGAAGTTATGATATCGAATCTTTAAATAACGCCAGCATGGAAAGTGACATGTCAGTACTGAACGTAAAAAATATCGGTCGTTATACAACAACAAGTATGTATGGTTTAAAAGAACAGTGGTACAACGTGGAACACGAGACGACAGCTTTTATCCGTCAGTGAGACAGCAGACCGACAAGACCATACAAGATGCGCTCCAATTTACAACAGATTGCAGTATTTTGAAGTTGAGATCATAGATCCCTTACCGGACCAAACGATTTCTTTCAAGAGGTATACCAACGCTTCTTCATACAGAGAATCCCATGAATAAAAGCGGACTACGTAGAACGGTTAGTTTGATTACCTGTAGAACACAGAAAAAACTGGCCAGTCTGTACACTGAGGTCCGTAGGTGTCACCTACCAAATTGGAGACTTCGTGATCACTCAGTCAGCTGGCAAGAAAAGGTGTGCTACATGGGAGCAACCGGAGTCAACGATGTGCATGCGTCCACACCATTACCGATTCTAATACTTAGACCCACGTTTGTTTCCTCTTTTTTGCCAAAATTCTTCTTCGATAACAGTTTGTCACTGTTGAGAGAAACAGTGGCTCAGGCCACAGTGCTATTTGGTCAGGTTCATGGCCGTTCAGAGATTAGAGGAATTCAATGTGCCTAAGAGCGGTGGGTCGAGGAGTTCTTGACCAAAGCTACAGGCTTTCATTCCATGATTTTTATGACACTGAAAAGATCGGATATCGAGATGCATCGATTTTTTTATTATTAGGAAAGCCTAGAATGGAACAAATGTTGTGCGGTACCCTACAGTAAACCAATCAGTATTTTCACAGAGGAACTATCACTCCAAAAAGCTAAAGTTTACGGCAACAAGAGCTTAAATGAACTTACGATACTTGGCCATGGTTTGCCTACTTACGTCAGGGCTGATCTGTATGCGATCTATAATCTGCGAAAGTGCCAGAGGCATTGGGTTAACAAGCAAGTATGGTCGGATATCACTCACCTTTGGATGCGAGTAATCCCATCGCGTAAATTCATGAAGAAAAGCTAGCGGAATAGTGCCAATCTGACAAATAGCCAGTTGTAATCCACATAACCAGGTCAAAAAGCATTCACACGACGGAAACGGTAATACACGAGATAAAGAAGGTGCGTAGTCAAAAAATAGGATTCCTTACGAACTAACCTTGACAGAATCCGTGAGAGAAAATATTCGAGACAGACGTTGTCCGTTGGGCATTTTCACGGACAACCGCACAGTGGAAGATGGATCCGCTGGAGGAGGTGGAGGCAAACAGGCGCGCCATCGCGCACGACGGGCAGTACGGGCTCGCTTCAACGTCTCCTCTCGCTTCGCGGCTTCCGCCTGCTGAGCAGCCATCACGGCGGCCGTACGGAGCTCTGCTTCTCGTGCAGCACATTTGGCCCGATCTTGCTCCAACGACTGCTGATAGGCAAGGTCTTGTTCCTCGCGGATTCGAGCGACGGTTTCGCGTTCTCGCCTAAAACATGAAAAACCAGAGAACAATAAAACATTGAATCAAAACGGTACGGAAGATAATCTCTTGGAAACAATCGCGAATTTTGTGAATGACAAAAAACTGAAAATAGGTCAACTATTTATATGAGTATGCTTGAACGGTATGGGTTTAAGAGACACAACACAAGAACTTTCCTAGACATTTTCTCAACGAACACCAAAAGAAGGTCGAATGCACATTTGTGTTAGCAGAAAAAATGCAACACAAAGCGGGTCTGTTGATCAAGCTAATGTATAGTTGGATGAGTTTAGAGTGAAGCAGAGTTAGTAAATAATTAATCCAACTGGAAGAGACACGGCAATGAGGTCGACTTCGCATCAAGTGTGTCTGATCCACATCTGAGTTAGCTTCAACATAACTACTAGGACACAATGCGACATGATAAGATTCAGCTGACTTTTAGTGAAGCAGGTTACAAGACTGCCTACAGCTGCTTGTAAAGTGAAAAACTAATTGGCTAAAACCACCTTAATAATTTTAATAGAAATTAAACAATGCACAAACATGCCGCGGCAGTTTGCTTGAAGAAGGTATCACTCAACTTCCGCATACCACTATTCCGTCGTCATGAGGAACAGATGACCCTTGGTCCGCATGCACGTGAAGCGACAGTGTTGATCACTGCTCTGTTGGCCCCAAATGACACAAGAAAGAACTATCACAGTTGTTTGAGAAATGCTTAAACCACACAACCGGCTATCCTGTTTGTTCCAATCGATCACGTCACGGTCATGGCTTAAGAGGCGAGTTGAAATCATAGAGCTACTTTTACCTGATGAGCTACGTTTTTCAGTACTGAAGAGCATTCTCTGTTCAAGGGGACTGGCACGACGACTGTTACTCACAAAAGATTAAGTGAACGTTTGCAAGTGATAAGTCGGTCGTGCGTAAGGTTAAGCCAATAGGGTTGCCACAAACGATAGTAGGTCAAAGTTCAAATCCTGAGCATATCAAGGATAGACACTACTGATGGTATCTAACAAGAGCGAAACTAGTGTCCAGTGCTTTTTTTTGAAGAAAGCCAGCTGAGGCACCTGTATGACCGGAGACCACTGAGGGGACCGACCAAAAGCGGAAGTGGAAATTCAGGCCAAGCTTCTACTGTAAGTCAGATACCAATGGGGAACACAGTTCGTTAATTGTGAAGATATTCCCTTTTAATACCATTTGCAGAGTGTACTGCTCGTTGGATATCAAGCGGTTGACATTGCATCGTGCACGATGCTTCTAAGGAGTTCGTGTTATAGTTGATAACAAACAAACAAAGTTGTGTATTGCACTGCTTCCAGTAGAACAAACAGCTGGTTCGTGGAGGTAATCTCGTCTTTCTCCGTGAAGCCCTTTTACAGTTGCTCATGAATGTCGGTGAATGTGCACTGCTGATCATTAGCTAGTTGCTTCCCATCTGCACCATCGCTGTTCCAAACTTTCAAGTTTATCTCGTCTCTCTGAGACAACGCACATCCGCGTCTAGTTGACGCGAAACTAATGAGCGAGCTCCCGCGATGTCTAACCTGCTGCGTTCCTGTAACAAATCAACAAACGCCTGAATGGCAGAAATATCTTCTTCAGCACTTTACTCAAATAAACTTGATTTTGTGTCGGAGTCGGTACACCTTCATGCCTACAGTGTTTCACAAGCGAACGGTTTGGATGTTAAAATTTCTAGAACATACAGTGGATGCAACCGAGGTGGTACACGGTTAAGTTCGTGAGAGTACAGCGTTAAGATTACCCGGGAATACCAGGCGGGTTGCATTGGATCAACAAACTGAGACCAAAGCACAGTGCATCAATAAGTTACGGGAAAATTAGTGGGACGGAGGCCAAGTGACGTTTGCTGTCCGCCACGGTTTGAAACGCAGCAAAGTGACAGATGTTCGTGTAGGACAAATGGGGCAGTGGCATTACCACTGTCCACAATGCGGAATTACTCGGTCAGCCGGTTCGAGCATATCAAACTCTAGATTTTGATGAATGAAATTGCGGTGATGCTTAAAAGGAGGCAAGCAAAATTAAGGTCAGAACTGTGGTTCGCGGCGGATTCTGAAGAGTCTCTTTAAATTCCTAAATTCTAGCAGATGCTCCATGGAACCGGAC
Source organism: Paragonimus kellicotti (assembly GCA_014220965.1). Taxonomy (NCBI): domain Eukaryota; kingdom Metazoa; phylum Platyhelminthes; class Trematoda; order Plagiorchiida; family Troglotrematidae; genus Paragonimus; species Paragonimus kellicotti. Next base: position 23,139 of record LOND01002872.1, on the reverse strand, counting down.
GGAAGCGGTCTTCCTAGAGAAATGGTCTTCTTTGGAAGGACTCCTTAAGGGGGAACGGTTGTATCCAGAGACACAAATAAGAGGCCACGGGCCTGAAAAAATGGTACTGTAGTTCTAGACACTGTCTATCGTTACAGTGACAAAAATACTCTCTTCTATTGTGCGTGCGAAGGTCGCAGGAAAATGTGGCTAGTGTTCAGTGCATGACAAAGAAAATCTCTGATTATCAATTAGTAATATACCGTGAAACAAACAAAGAAAACGACATACCGGTCAAACCGTGCTGCAATAGTGGCACTCTGATTGTCTTCCAAAATGCTATTTAATTGTTGGATCAAGCAAAAATTCATCTCGTGAAACACTCATGGTGCCCAAAGATATGCATGCACATAAATGACTATGAGGGGTTGAATGAGTGAACGTTTTAGCGATCGGTTGTAGGTGCACATTACATTAATTGAAAAACTATGGCGGAACGCAACGGTTAGGTTTCCAAAGGAAAAATCAAAGTGAGCTCTTATGCGCCTTTACAAGCGATTGCTTACCTTAGTGTCGGATATCGAAGTCATGGTTCACCAAGTGCAGACTTTCACAGAAATAGCCGCATTTCAGAAGGGACGTGATGTTAGTATACAGGATCCTTCATCAAAACTAAAATTCCCTGAAAAAATACTTGTGCCCAACAAAAATGATTGTCTCAGGAGTAACGAGGTAAAGCTGCAAAACTAAGCGAGTTGTTTGACTTGAAACAGGACACTCTTTTATTTTCTGAATGTGCATAATTTGAAACATTCTATCGCATTTTGTCTTAATTGTATCATCAGTAGCTGAACCTGAGAAGCAGACTTGAAGCAGACAGTCAGGACACTAAACCGAGTATTCAGATAACTTCGTCATCAGGATCATTAAGGTGGAACGAAGAAACTCTAAATCTCCCGATACTGATGCCAGCTACCTGCTGTCGGTTGTACGTTTGACAGGCAGCGGTTGGGTCTTTATTCCCTTTCGTTATCCTCTGTTTTTCTCACTCGCAGTTTTCCTAATGCAAACCATTCGAAAGTGAAATTTCTCCTTCTAAACCGTCCGACACGGACTTAGACGTACATAAGCCCTCTCAGCTTCCTGTATGGATCCTATTGTAGTGGATTATCAAACCGGAGGTGCGAGTATTCCAACACTCGGCGGAATACCTCAACGCGCGGGAGGCACGTCCAAAAGCCCACAGCGATCGGATCGCGGACAACACGGGCGACCGGACGAGTCATCGCTCAACGAGATCGGACCAACGGACGAGACATGGCAGGCAAAATGGGATGGATGACCAGATCGGAGGCACGATTATTCCAACACTCGGTGGAATATCTCGACGCCATCGTGAAATACGGTCAAAGCCCCACAGCAGATAGAGTGCGGACAACACGGGCGACAGGATGAGCCATCGCCCAACGAGATCGGACCAACGGACGAGGAATGGCAGGCGGAAAACCCCCGACAGGAGGTCGTCGATCACACAAACCGGAGCAGAAGTGCACACATGTGAGCGGAAATCGGGGATGTTGTGGACCGGAATTCCATTCATAAACGCGAGCGCGCGCGTGGCATGGCAACCAGCGAGTTGGACAATAAAGATTGTGCTTTATTGGACGCCTTTTCGCTACATTATGAACCAATGGGCTTTTTGGTAACCTATTGGTGAACTTATGAAGTCACGCGGGTTTCACTGAATGTCTGTAGATTCAATCGGTACCACACCACACCCAGTTAGCGCAAGCTATACAGTGAATCAGGTAACTAAATGAGTGTAATGGCAACATCGTCCATGAAGCTAAACCAGCCTTCTCTATAAGGAACTGCTTGTTGAACGTAATATCTGGCTAGCCAATTAAATGTCCTAAGATTCCGACTACAGTAGGTACATAAAGAAATTCCTAACATGATCAATTAAGTTGATTTCCCAGCTTCTACACAGTATGACTTTCCAGTCACGTGACAGAAAATCACATGTAACTGGATACTTCCGGGTTGTTCAAACCTAAACGAATGCAGTCACAACAGCCGGGAACAAAATCGTGACCGGGTGACTGGTAAGCGGATGTCGTTATCACTGAACTATCGTGAAGTTATGATATCGAATCTTTAAATAACGCCAGCATGGAAAGTGACATGTCAGTACTGAACGTAAAAAATATCGGTCGTTATACAACAACAAGTATGTATGGTTTAAAAGAACAGTGGTACAACGTGGAACACGAGACGACAGCTTTTATCCGTCAGTGAGACAGCAGACCGACAAGACCATACAAGATGCGCTCCAATTTACAACAGATTGCAGTATTTTGAAGTTGAGATCATAGATCCCTTACCGGACCAAACGATTTCTTTCAAGAGGTATACCAACGCTTCTTCATA
>LOND01002872.1:0-16330 GCA_014220965.1 Paragonimus kellicotti | reverse complement strand
ACACAACACAAGAACTTTCCTAGACATTTTCTCAACGAACAACAAAAGAAGGTCGAATGCACATTTGTGTTAGCAGAAAAAATGCAACACAAAGCGGGTCTGTTGATCAAGCTAATGTATAGTTGGATGAGTTTAGAGTGAAGCAGAGTTAGTAAATAATTAATCCAACTGGAAGAGACACGGCAATGAGGTCGACTTCGCATCAAGTGTGTCTGATCCACATCTGAGTTAGCTTCAACATAACTACTAGGACACAATGCGACATGATAAGATTCAGCTGACTTTTAGTGAAGCAGGTTACAAGACTGCCTACAGCTGCTTGTAAAGTGAAAAACTAATTGGCTAAAACCACCTTAATAATTTTAATAGAAATTAAACAATGCACAAACATGCCGCGGCAGTTTGCTTGAAGAAGGTATCACTCAACTTCCGCATACCACTATTCCGTCGTCATGAGGAACAGATGACCCTTGGTCCGCATGCACGTGAAGCGACAGTGTTGATCACTGCTCTGTTGGCCCCAAATGACACAAGAAAGAACTATCACAGTTGTTTGAGAAATGCTTAAACCACACAACCGGCTATCCTGTTTGTTCCAATCGATCACGTCACGGTCATGGCTTAAGAGGCGAGTTGAAATCATAGAGCTACTTTTACCTGATGAGCTACGTTTTTCAGTACTGAAGAGCATTCTCTGTTCAAGGGGACTGGCACGACGACTGTTACTCACAAAAGATTAAGTGAACGTTTGCAAGTGATAAGTCGGTCGTGCGTAAGGTTAAGCCAATAGGGTTGCCACAAACGATAGTAGGTCAAAGTTCAAATCCTGAGCATATCAAGGATAGACACTACTGATGGTATCTAACAAGAGCGAAACTAGTGTCCAGTGCCTGTTTTTTGATAACGTTTGTGTGCAGACGTACCTTGGCGCCAGTCACCGTGACAGGCTAGTCCGGAGACGGATGCTGCTAACAGCGTGTAACAAGAGGAATACTATCAAAATTTCAATGTGGAACTTAATAGAGGGTTAGCGAAGTCGATTTGAACCGAGCATGAAAAATGAATCCTGAGACAGTGTGTATGAGGTATTCGAAACAAAGCCAGTACGCTATTTGAATTTGAGCTATAACTAACATTGAGTTCCCTATTTTCAGTTCAGAGTAGTGGACATTCATGTTGTGTATATCTGAAGAACGAGTTGAACAGGACGGACAACTGTGCTGTGAACTTCGTTTTCTCATGATATTCTTTGTTGTACTAGAGTTGTGCTGCGTGTTGCGCGGTACACAGTTCATGCTTTTCTCTGGACTCTTTTGCGCGTATATTACAAGTGATCGAAATTCCCACAATATACTACTAACGTAACGTGAGGAACCTGCTGTAAACTAATTGCCGGTAAGGAAGATCGAGTTCAACATTGTGAGCATTGCATAATAGTTTCCACAACGGGAACCTTTATTAATCGGGGTTAATAACAATACTAACGCTGACTTTAGCTCAAAACTTGTGGCGAACAGTCTAAGCCACAAGTCGAAACCACTACCAGCGCAGGAACTTTCTCAAAGTCGTTGGACGGGCGTCGCCATTTTTTCAAATTACTGACGATAACTCATACTAATAGAATTAATGACCATAAATGAATTCGGTACGATGACGGGAAAGCACTATACGATGTACGAGATATGAAAAGTTGTTGTACTCACTCGCAAAATGCTCTTGTGTCTTCATGTGAATCCCCATGGAGATAGACGATAAGAAACCGTAGACTTCGTTTAGCTTCTTGTAATGCCTGTGCGTAGCTTCCTTCGAAGAAAGGTGGGGCAGGTAAAGATGAAGGCTGTTCGGAAGCATTCTGAGTGTCATCAGCAGCAGTACTGCTGCCGGTAGCCAATGGAATGTCAACGTAGGTTGTTTTGAAGTAATCGATAAACTGCCGTACATCGCCAACAGGATCCGTGACCTCTACATAAAATTCGGGAGAAGCCATGAACATATTCAAATAAACGCGAGTGGAAACTTGATTTAGAAAAGCCATGGATAATTCATATCACCATTTAGGCAGCAATACTTTTGCGAACGACAAAGATCAGGTAAGATATAACAATGCGGTATATCCATAAAGTCTAACCCGCTCCATCAATGAGTTCTACAATTATTTCAGATACAATAAGCCTACAGATAAACCCGTCATCGTCGGTCTCGCGTTTTGGCTTCTGACAAGTTATCATACAAAACCAACTACGCGTTAAATGGATCGCACCAAACTAACGGAATTAAAACTCTATTTCCAACTTGGAAAGTTACGGCATAATCCTTTATATTTGGAAAATGGAATCCCACTATTAGCGATGGCAATTAAAATCACGCCTAGAAAGTTTGCCCATCAATTAAGCATCTCAAGATAAGACCAGCTCTGATACGTGTGGCGTTTGCACCAACCAACCAGTCGGCTACTAGTGCTGTTAACAATACAGTCTAACACCCTCGTCGATGCATGACATGTGAATATTAACCCGCCAAATGAAACTGAATCCTCTCACGAACTCAATTAAGTGAAACATCACGAGGCACTTGGATCATATACACTTATTCCAGCTTGTTCTATGGATGGGGAATCCCGTTCTCGTCAGATTATTGACGGCAATGCTACAGGAACTCAATGTTAACGGAGTTAGCTTGAATAAGCAAAGTGGAAAAAAGTTACGAAACCAGTATGTCAATCATCGAGCAAAATCAGTTTGTTTTCCACCATATTGAAACTACCCGTCGCTGTTGCGTTTCACATGATAAATGTAACGCACGAGGAGTCAACTGAGCTCCGCTTTGTGTATGGTTGCACTGACGGTAGCACTATGCTCCGTCACAGGCCGGAACATCACCATCCATATGGAGATCAGTCAGTCGTGGACCCCTTAGATATCAATCGGGCTCTGATTCAATCAACAGAGCTTCATTTTGGGGCCGAACAGCAAAAGTGTGCCTGAGAAGTGTATTACCATCAGTCCGGTTACAGCATACGGCCGTTCATCGTCCACCTTTAGCACTACAAGTAAAGTGCGACAAAGCTGTCCAGTCTTTTATTATACCATTTTTCATCGGATGAATTCTCCGGCAGCAATCTGGTTGTCTGTGAACACAAGGGTTCGAATATATAGACAATGGTGCTTCAGATGATGCTTCTTCGACAACGGAAAGTATTCTCAACAAATTACATATTTTGACACATCAGTCTTGTATGAGGTTTGTATGTACCAGAACAGTAGATTCCTGTGGTCACTTCTAATGATGAGTTGTTGTAGGTAGTCGGGAAATTCACTTGTTTTTGAAGTCGTATCGGCGCCGACGAGTGGTCTGAGATCACATATCGAATAGTTAAAACCCGGATGGCGTTTGCCTACTTTGATCCCTTTGTAGTGCCGGCAGGACTTCCGTCTTCTTTTGGAACGAATGTACAGTTCGGCTCTACCAGCAGTGCTTCTATAAGGTGAAGAAATCTGGCAAACCTATGCAGAGGATTCAAAGTTGTCTGTTTACAATCACCGGTGCCTCCAAAGCGGAGCAACAGTAGCAGCGTATGGGGGGAAAATCGCATACGTAATGATGAGATTCGCCAGTGTATCTGTGCAACGAGGAAACTCTAACGATCACTGAGCGTAAGTCACACTTCACAAGCTTCAGTGGCTGAGGCACGCGTTACGCATGCCAACCCAACATGTATCTCGTCGTGCTTTATTTGCACGTGTTAGGTTGGAATGGAAGCGATCGTCTGACGACAGGCGTGTGTCCTGGGTTCGAAACATCAGGACCTTGAAATCAAACCTCGTTTTAGTAACGCAGTCCAAGCTTCAAGATTACAAATAACCTTATTTAACGACACTGTCAGGTATGGCTGAGAATTGTAGTCACTGGCGCATCTTTTGAGTATGTCTTCAAACTAGTGTTCCTCTAGTAACTGATTTGTGTTAGGTTTTTCAAATGTTTCCGCCTTCCGCGTTCACTTTCACTACATATTTGCTGTGACACTAATGTCAGGCATTAATAGCTGGTAGAAAGTGCATTGACACCTCCGTCATGGACAGACTATGCTTCGGAATCCCAAAATAACCAGTATACAACAATTGGACGCTTCAGATGTCGCTGACGGACGGGAATAACACAAGCTTTGACTATATCTATTAATAACCCATAGGAAACACAAGCTGATGAGCGTAAACAAGGTTGGTGAAACGGTCCACTGTTTGCAGTGCAGGATGCACAGATGAAAAAGTTCCTTTCTGAAGATAGCATATTGGATTCTGAGTGCACAAAACATGTTTTCAACCCTGAGAACGATGCGTACCTGCGGTCAGAGACCGGTAGAAATAGTGCGAAGCCGAATCCAATGGTGTTCTTGTTATGGAGACTTGTGCTCCTCTTACCTATGTCCATTCCCTTTGTTCCCCTTTTCTCTTCCATTTAGTGGGGTAATCAGGCCCACCGCAATGTAACGCGATTGGTGGTTGCATTCCAAATGGGTTTAAGTCAGAAGTGTATCATGAACATAAAATACTGCAGAGAAATAAAGCAAAAGTGCCGAATCAACTCCCATTTTCTTTACAATAAAGACGGCAAGAAGCTGACACCAGTGCAGAGATCGAATGGTTATGAAGCTACAGAGGTGACTTGTGATCTATGCTCATTGAAGGTTTTTTTCCTCAAGACCTGGTGCTCAAAGTTGACGTGACAATCAGAGCATCGGCTGTTTTCATTTCTTCCTGGTTGCTCAGTGGCCTGATACTGCGTGTACGTAGAAAAATGGAAATTCGTGAAGTACGTCGAGGACTACAACCTAATTGCGGGAGTTTTGACCAGGTTTCACTTTACAGCAGAAGCATCGACAGGCTTCGATAGGCAACCGTTGGTCATTCTACTCTCGAGCCCCGTTTCGATGCAGTTGCTCACAAATTCTTTCAGAGCTGAGTTCTTCGTTCAACGGCACCAAAGAAATACGTGAATATGCTATAAATACTGCACGTTTATCGGGCAAGCAGACTGAAAATCTACCAGGTGTCATCTACGACATTCAATACTTCGAGTGGTGGGATGTCTATTCCTCCCTTCCAGTTCAACGTCATACACTGCATTCCTACTATGCTTGTTCATTTACACAGTTGCACCCCGGTTGACGGAAAATGTGTGGTCGAAATCACTCTATCCAGACCCTAAGATGGAGAAACGAAAGCACTGGCCTGTAAGGAATAGGCTTCAAGTCTTCGTAGTGTAAAGCATATCCGTAAGACAGTACTTCCGGATTACTGCTCGCGTAAGTGCCGTCAGTTCCTTTACCGACTGGCTGCGCCATCTCGCCAGAGTGCTATATTACTGAAAATGTACTCGTGAGAATATCGAGAATTATCTGTGGTACCATAAAAAAAGTCTAGTCATGACTGAAAGGGAGATAGCGGGCCTGTGTGATCCCCCCTACTTCATAGAGAGGAAGCTCAATAATAAGGACTTAGACAAAGTTGATGTTTCGTTGATTATGCTGCATTAAAACTAAATGAACAAACAAGTAGTACAAAGACATCTCACAGTACCTTAAACTGTTTGAAACATGTGATCACTACTCCACATACCAGCTGCGCGTTTACCCCACTAGATATCCGTTATCCGGGTCGCCAGTAGTAGAGATAAACGTAAGATGGTTCGGCAACGATGATCAAAGGTCGTAAAAACCAAGTGCACTGTTGATATGCGCCGCTTTTCAGTACAAAGACCGCCCAAATAGCTGGCTGGGCAAGCTACCACACACAGGGACCGACTGAGAGGGATAAAGAGATTGCCTGACAGTAACTGCTCGCTGATCCGACAGATGAGTCTGAAGCCCACGGGTGAGCGACTGTATACTAAGCGAATGTAACTCTAACAGTTAACGCAGTGTACCAGGTGAACAAAAACCCAAACCATAACATGAAATTTACATATTTTTGGTAGGTTATATTATGAAAAATATAAACGAAGAGACTTAAAAACGTAATCGAGTCCAAAATTCGCGTAAACGTTTGGTTAAGTAACCTTTAGTTTTAACGAATTAAGAAAACTCACGGTTTCGAGGGTCAGGCCAGAGGAAGGAAGCTGACGTAAAAGAGTAGACAGTGAGAGACGTGATAGATGAAGCAAACACAAAAGACATATAGAAAACAATAATTCAATGATCATGATTTTTAATAAAACGTAATCTTCTAGTCGTATAAAATAAGCGCAAACAATGTGAAATTGTGACAACGCAATTGTGACCAAGGCAGCCGATCGCCGTCACCCGATCAACCGCGTCCGTCTAAGAAGTCATAATTGGTCAGATCGTCAGTTGTGGATAAGCATCTTCACAATTAAACGAGTGATCAATGATGTGGACAGCTCCGGCGCAGCGATCGGCGTGTTAAATACTCAAGTCGACGAAGCGAAGAAAACTCCGATCCACAGACTAGTGTTTCAGATGTGCTCCCAGGTTAGAGGAAGCGCAATCAAGCCATAAGTGCAAAAAGCCGTCGTTATACAATTTAAAACCATTTGAAGTATGAGCTAAATCCAGCGAATGACCATCTGCACCCTGTGTTAACCATATTATCTAAACATGGATCGCGTGCACTTAGCTTAAACGACATGCAAGTAGCATACCAGTGGACTGTCATGCAAACTAATTCGAGTGAACTTTAAGTAACCTTCTCGATTATGCTGTCATCCGGATACTATGTGGTGGATCTTCCAATGGTGAATAAGTGTGGACATAAGCAAAGTCAATGAACACGCAGCAATCGGTTCGTTACATAATGAGTCACGGCCTGACGGTCATGACCGGAAAGTCGCAGACAGCGACTACGGAAAAAAATTAAGATGGAAAATTGCGGTCCATCAACGGCAGATAACACGGGTTTATACGGAATGATCCAAGAACATGATACAACGAAGGACCCGGGTGACCGAATGTTTAAAGAGAGTAAGCTGACGTCTGTTTGCGAGATAAGGACCGCCACAAATGCGAAACACTGTGTTACAGACATGGGAAACGACGAGACGTCTACTCAGTAGTATTCACGGATGAGACTGCAACACTTGAACGGATGAGTAAACAGGCTGGCAGTTTTGTTAATCGAAAATCCTCAGGCTTCTGTAGCTGAGTGCATAAACTACGATAAAAATAATGTGGTTTAGATTCGAACGAACGAGTCTGAATGTTCATCTCATTTTCCCCCAAGTAAGATGCATCAGGTAAACAACTTTTCAATTAACTTGTCATAAGCTCTACGCAATCACATGAGAAGCTGCAATAAAACTGGCTACGTTTGTTGCAACAGTTGGAACTGCTGGAGGCATTGGGGTTTCAACAAGATGGTGCAGTATTACACTGCGTACTTCAATATACTTATAATTAGACAGCACGTTCGGAAAGACAGAATGAGAGTCCATTAACAGGCCAGCGAGATCGTTTGACTTAACTCCATCGGACTCCGCTCACTGAGGTTAATTTCAGAATCCATAATAAAGGACCAAAGAAGCAAGAAAGATTGCAGTGATGCGGTGTCCAGAAATGCTCAATAATATTGGCGGATACAACATTCAAAGTAAAAGCCAACAAAACTTCGAGAAACCGCTCGAGCACTTGCTAAAATGAATTTTTAAATAAACTTCATGGCAGATGATTTATTCAGATAGATCATTCTAAATCACGCAGGTTGTGGTAGTTGTCAAAGGATATTAGGCCGAGTTTTATAATTATTCAGGTGTATCACCGAGTTCGTTGTTAATATCCTGCAGAACACCGTTTGGTTAAATAGTTGCTGAGTTTCATTATCGTTACGTTCTGGACTTGGGCTAAGTTCAGTAATAAATTGTAAGAATGTGAAATACCATGCTATTTATTGAAAATGTATGTGGGTCTTATTGGAGCTTGGTTCACGAGATCACGGTTTAGTTGATATAGAAAACTTAGGTGATAGAAGGACGGTCGTTAGATTTAACGCATAAATCCAACAGGTTGAACGGCGTGCAGAGCAACAGGGTAGTCGCGTTTAACGTTCGCGAAGTGTTACATAGAAAAGGCCATCACCTTTAACAAATTGTGGAAATAAAAATGTAACTATGTGCTTGTCATGTACAACCTCCGGTTCTGTCCGATTATGGCTCAGGCATGCTTCCTCTAAACTGGGAGCAAATCTGGCACACTGGGTTAAATTTCGTCAACTTGAGTCTTTCACACGCCGATCGCTGTGATGGATATGTTCATATTATCGGTTACCCGCCGAGTTCCGGAGATGTTTATCACCGGCTGCCGATCTGATCAGTTATGACTTCGTCTTAGATGAGTGCGATTGGTGGGATGACGGCGATCGACCGTTTTTGTCACCGTCATTGGATAGGTTGCATAAACATTTGTCGCAGCCTGTATTATATCAAATCAGAATACGTCAGTAGTACTGAAAACATCAACATATATTCATCTAACACAGTCACCCTAATACACCTGGCGAAAGCACAACCTAAAAATTAGCACCGCATGTCAAGGACGAAACTAGGCGGCAAGCCGGTCAGAAGACGCCCTATTCCGGAAGTTCTTATTACAATGGATCCAAAAAAATACACAAAGTTAGACACGAGTGCTCCATCTTAGCAACAAGACCCATTTCTTAATAACACCATAAGCGACTCTTTAAGTCGCATATGCTTAAATTGATAAACATAGTTCTAGCCCTGAGATGGCCAGGGAATGAAGATAATCACGGTATAGAACATCTTTTGAAAATGAGTAACTGTTAGACGAATTTGCACAGTTCTAAAAAACGGAGACGATTGCTTGCCAACGAAGGAAAGTGGGATAGATTCAGATGGAAGAGAGAAAAGCGCGGGCTCGTCTTAGGAAGACAAAAGGACATGCAAGGTGCACACACTACTAGAAGGCAAGTCGGGCAGCCGAAGGAAATCAGAAAGACGCATAGAGCAGTAGTAACCGGGGGAGAATGGAGGAGACAAATTTGATTTAAAGGTGCACTATTGGTATGGCCAACCCGGAAGTGTTGCGAGCTGACGTGGACAACGTGGAAAAGATGCGGAATAAAGGTAAACACAGATCAAAAGAGCAGATTCTTTGTTTAACTATTTGAGGGGGCTTATAAAGCTGGAAGAAGAAACTAGTCACTTTGAGGACAGAAGAATTCAAGATCACAGTTGAGCCTACAAGTACAGAAAGAGAGGAAACTACAGTGTAACAAGTACTAAATATATCAAAGGCGAGATGACCAGATAGACTACATCAAGCTATTTTCAAACCTTCATATTATACCCGAATCCTATTGAACACGAACAGTGAACGAGCAACACGATTAGAAACCCCTTCCGATTGGCCCCAACACTGTGAACGACAAGAACCAATGAGAACACGGACAAAGCAGACTCCGGATAAGCAATGTATTTAGCCACCAGACGCTTTGCGAATTTACATGAGAAACTGGTCTGTATTTATATTTGTGGCCGCGTGAGCGCGCGAAGAAATATTTGAATCCCACGCCGATGCATATCTCAGTAACGACTTGAGATATCGGATTTCTGACAACAGAATCGTGTTCTTCGGGTCAGGTTTACCCCGACCCTAACCGTTTAAGAAAACTGACAACCAAATCAACGCTTCTTTCGTTCAGAAGGTCACAGTAGTGTGCGTGAAACGTAACTTGGTGGCCTCTATTCGCAATGGAAATAATAAGGATTTAGCCACATGACACCGTCCTGTTAACCTTATCACATTCATCCTGAAAAAGAATCAGCAGATTCTAAATAGCAGGACGTCCGAAAGTGCGGCTGAAAACAAACCTTTAACTATCAGCCAGCGCGGGTTCGTGCATCCTTCTTCACCAATGAATTCAACATGGTAAATACCACACAAAGCAGCAAACGTGCTGTAAAAAATGAGGTGAAGAAACACAGAGGATTGCGAAGGGTAAATAGGGAAGGATGTTGGGATAAAAGAAACAGACAACACCAGAGCAAACGGAGATTCTCAGTACCAACGTCGTTGGCTTCTTCGCCGTATCAGACAGCATCCCCAACCAGAGGTGTTCAATATCCTTTGGATCCTATCCAAGCAGCCGAGAACATCCCCACTGAGGCAAGTTTCAATGACATAGCCTTTATAAGCCACAGATGGCGTAAGTTGACAGATGTCACGCAAGTTTTAGCTATACAACCTGTGGCCTCATCATATATTTCACCAACATTGACGAATCTCCCAAAGTACATGACTATCTGTCAAGAAGAAGAGTAAGCACAGTCTTACAAAAACTCGCACATGTGTGCAAAGGTCACACCAAACTTGACGCACTGAAGCTTCAAATCTGTCTAAGAGGCTCTGAAATGCCTGAGAACCCCCGCGGAGTAGAGTAATGTCGTTTACACCCCCTAAGTCAAGTGTATGGGGACATTACCATAACATAACATTGGCAATGTGTTAGAGCGCAATCTAGGATCTCGTCGAATGCAAGGCTGGATAGGAAAAAGGAGGCTGGGCAACCTTACCATAACGTACTCCGGATGTTGAAGACTGGCGACAAGCAGCCGAAGCCTAACAGCAAGCCGCCATCAGAATGTTCACACTTACCTTGGGTACATACCCCCTGATACATATTCTGAAGGAACAGCCCCGTCAACTAAATAGAAGACCTCTTTTATAACGAAAAAACTGTTGTCAGCTATTAGTGGAGGTTAAGCGTATGATTAATGCACCCACGGCCAGGGCGAAATCCAGCTTGCTGCTTGCGGATATATAGCTAACGCATCACGCTTAATCTGCGAAATACGAAGATCGCAAGCACTTTCGATGCAACAGAAATCAAGCCAATGCCAGGAGGTTTGCAAACGAAGTGCATGGGGCATTTTCCAGAATGAAGATGACATTAACCGAACTCCAGTAATTTGGAACGGATTTCCTGACCCACAGTTTCCGAAGTAGAGCCGACTCCACTGTGACTTACGTTGGATCCCTAACTACAAAAAGAGCAGGAGGGAATTGGTATGGGTCGGGTATCCTGTTTTCAAGCGAGACATTCGCTTACAAGGGCGCAGAATAGTCGAACTACTAATGTGCATAGGTGTTCGAAGTCTTAATTAACGGTCACGTGGCTAGTTGAACTACTGCTGGAAGTGCGCAGCCCATTGCCCTAAGCATCGTTACAATTTATGAGTGGGCTTATCACTGGCTTTCTTGATTGCCTCGCTCAAACCTCACTTTCCGCAACATGTTGCTCTGATCAGTAGGAAAGCTTCTGAGATTTCCCGGTATCAGCGGATAGTTCAACTACGACTGTGTTGTGCCCAACAGACATTGAGATCACCTCTTTGTTGTTTTCGGAGTTCCAGGTTTGTAACCGTGAGAACTGAATTACACCTGCTGTCTGATGGAACATTCCGGGAGCGTCAAGAAGCTTCAGTCGTATAGAAACCAAATGAGTGACAGCTAAACGAACAGTAGCACCACCTCCAGAAGAGAGGCAGAGACGCTCTGGTAAGATCAGAACACTTCATTTTGCTAGGTTAGATATTTCAACTTGAGCTTGACGACGGAGTGACGTCAAAAAGAAACGCAAAGAACATATCAGTAACCGAGTGGGATCGACATGGATATTCCACACTGACTTACAGTCTACGAAAGAGGCATATCAATAGCTGGCGGTTATACGGACAATCTGTATCCATGATGGAAGATGTTAGATGGTACAGTGACGTCTAGAATGATAGTGCAGAGGCGGCTGCTGAAATGTGTGCAATCAAGCAGCCTTTTCGTTGCGCAAGAACTTGGATTGATTTCAACAATGCCTTGGCCAAGAGTTTAGGCCGCAGAGTTTTCAGACAAGTACACACTGTGAAACAGCCAACGGATATTGAAAGTGTGGTAATGTGATAGTCATGAAGCCGTGTTTCATGAAAATAGTAGATATTGATAGCGAGGGTCTTCAACGCAAGTGCAATGGCTGCCTGCTGATCTACATGAATAAGTGCTGCAACACTCCAAGTAGCAAGCTTAGATGGTGTACGGGAGCACGTAAGGGTCTATTCCGACCAAAAAAGCAAAACATTTTGGCACATTATTCTTCCGGTTATGACTTCTGTCATGAGCAGCGTATGAGATCAGTGGGTCACCAAGTAAGGAATTCCGTAACAAAAGCGAGAAATGAGACAAGAGTCAAGTGGGGGTGAAGTGTGAGTAAAGTCGAGCGTCAGCAACACCGTCAAGGGATTGCGGTAAAAACATGAGACGGGAATCGAAATCAATGAGTCCGTGGCAGTAAGAAGACGGGCATCGATGGATACCGCCATTCAGTACTAAATAACAATAACCTATTAGTGTGGGGGATGGTGAAGAAATAAAACTGAAAATGGAAGGAGGACTTAGACTCCCATAGATCTAACAGTTTTGCGCCATGGTATTCCACCCCATTTGCGGTTTTATTTCCTTATCTCCCCACCCCACTAATGTTGTATATTCCTGGTTATTGTTATTAATTAATGAGGAGATTGTACGAAACGGTAGCATCTACCAGTGCCCGTCTTATTACTGTTATGATCAAATAAGTTGGTAAGTGTTGTGAGGGAAGGGTACTTTCCGGTTGTCAAGGCCGAAGAATGAGGATGATATAAGGAACCAGCTCGGACCCTTTGTTTGAAATAACCTAACTCGTGGAAAGGCACGAAGCTCACGGATGAAAGGGGACCCAGAGGCTAGTAGTTCGGTGCATATGCTTATCAGATAGTCCACAAATCCAGGATGTTCATAGCCCGTAAACGAGGTTGTGATGGAAGCATCTCAACAGTTCGAAAATTCACTAGACAATGCGGATCTGGAGTAACAGACTTACGCAACCAGGAATTCCAAGGCTAATATGGTTATTCCAACGCTTGTCTCCTGCTGTCTATCACCAAACTGTTTCATTCGTAAATCAAACCGAGTACAGCTATTCAAGGCATCCAGACATCTTTCATGCCCGCTAGAGCTGGTGGTCATCACAGTAATGCGTATGCTTTCCTCAGGGTTTGTCCGGAAACCGAAGATGTCAGTGTCTGCTCACACTTGCTAGGAGTTACTCTGCAACAGGCTGATCAACTTCTGCGTAGTCCCACAATGGGTCTGCAATCGTGACTTGAATCGTTTGACGCTGAAACCCAGTGTTCACCTGATTCCGATCAATAGACCCACTGGCACTTACGAACTGAGTCGTCTACGAACCCTCCCAAATTGTGTCTCACTGTCCGTACGTAGTTACGGGATATGCTAAGCAAAAATAAACAGTCGTGATCCTCGAAGGCTTATACATTAAGTCTTGAAACGAAACACGCGCAGCAATTGTTCCCAAGCGCTACACAGTGTAACGAACCGTCAATCAGTTTTCTCGAAGGTTAAAATGTCCCAAATAAGGTAACAATTTTGAGATTATGATGGACGCAAAGCATCTTGCGACATATTTACTAGTGGTTACAGGTAGAGTGCAAGGAGTTGAACCAATCAACTGCATTCGAGCAGGCAGGGCTGTCAGAAGCAAATCTAAAACACTATCAGCGTTATCACTTCTTTATTGCGCCAACGATGTGTTATATAACAGTGAATATCCCCGAAAAATCTGGTAGTACAGACAACTCACAAATAACCAATGAAGTACTTCCGGCAATAGAGGTCCGCCTGCTTTTCTTGTTACAGTGGACACTCAGATCAAAATGTCCCGAGAGAGAAACAAAAGGTATGAGAAAACAGGACACTTTCAGAGAAGTTGTAGGCGAAGCCTCGTCACTAAACGTGTTTGGGCTATCATGAAGCCACTGATTTTCTCGATAACTACAGCAATACAGATGCCGTCACAAATTCGCTCTTCAACGGAGCTTTTCAGAAGGTTTTCATGGACAATGGGCGTTCTGAGAGTTACATGTCCACTACCGTTGAAAATCTAAACCACTGGAACAACGAGGGTTCTCGTACCAAAATTACCATGACATTCATCCGATTGCTGGGGTTCACACAACAGAAGTGTAGTGTGCAACCAAAATGTGGTACCTTCATCTTCAAACGAGATCGTCAGTTCCGTCTGACTTGTGCGCCGGTGTGATGCTAGGCCATGACTTCTTTAGGCAACATGAAAAGGTCGGGATATCCTTTGTTCAAGATGAACCACTGTCCACCGTTTGCCAGTCAGCTTCGGCGTGCGTAAAGCCACTATCGTTGTCCCAACATCCGTCATCCGACTGCAAACTCAGTGCTAAGAGGTCCATCTCTTTTCCAGCCCAAGATGTCTCGATGTCCCAGGTAGCTGGGTTCAGGCAAGTTAACCTAGTTTACTCTTTGCAGATAACCGGACCGCGTCCTCTCACCTTGTGAGAACCAACCAATTCCTGTGTTTTTCAATCTACCCGTGTACACATTCGTTATATGACAATGTTCGACGTTGAAACCCAACTAACTCTTTGGAATATCTAAATTGACATCGAGATATTTCAAACTAGAAAACTTATACAAGTTAACCTCATTCTGATAGACTCTCTACTCGATCAATTCCTGTGTGTTTCAATCTACCCGTGTACACATTCGTTATATGACAATGTTCGACGTTGAAACCCAACTAACTCTTTGGAATATCTAAATTGACATCGAGATATTTCAAACTAGAAAACTTATACAAGTTAACCTCATTCTGATAGACTCTCTACTCGATCAGAGGTAAAAAGACCACTTCACAATAACGATACGGAATCTTCGAGATTATCGTGGAGGGTGCGCGTGCTAATAACCAACAACAGCAACCACAAAAAAGACGGTGGTTGTTGAGTACTTTCATACAACTGACCGCCACACGTCTAAATGCTCAACAGCTCCGTTTACCGTCAAACTACTTATAATTGGACTCAGATCAAGGAGGAAGAACAGTTATTTTTTAAGCTTGTGGTAACCATGATAGACTTCGACGTCGTCGCGACAAAACCAACCATTTCGGTCACGAAGTTTTAAAATGGGTAGGAAAACCAGATCAAGAGAGATTTCGTGCTTTAGAAGTAACAGCTCAACCACACGATCTGAAGCCACACCAGAAAACGGCGAGCACTGGTTAACAAAACTCTACTGTGATTTATTTTTTGATGTATAATAAAACAGCCCCTCCGGAAGCCCTGAGGGACTTACTTTAAAGGATGAAACAGGAAACGGAAAAAAGCAGCTGTCATTACTGTCAGAAGGAAGATACCACTGACAGTTGGAACAGACCGACTCGACTCTGCAACTTCAGCTACCCTCAACCAAGACGGAAAACCAGTAGCCTTCTTATCTAGAACGACTTTCCCAAGTAAAACACATCGTTTATTCATTGACAAGAAAACATATGCAGCTGTAGAAAATGTGCGGTTCATATTAAACATAAATCCGCCGAATTCATATGTTGAACATAGATGAAAGGTGCAGAACAAAATATCCAACGTTGACAGAGAAAACTGCTGTGTTCCCTGTATGACGTGAAATATGAGCTAGGGAAAGAAAGCCAGGCAATTGATACTATCCACAAACAAACACTCCGCTACTCCAGGCCACTACGACCTGGACAAACTACATGACTTTCTGCACCACCCCGGTGTTGCTCACATGACGCACTTCGTGCGTTCGACAGATGTAAACAGTTTAGGAAGTAAAAACTCTGACTACTTGTTGCCAAACGTGTACTGAAGTTTTTCAAACCCAATGAACGAATAATAAAAGTCAACCAACTTTTCGAAGGTCTCAACGTCGACTAGAGAAAAAAACGCTCTTCGCTGTTACGGTAACCATCTCACCTTAACGTCTCAAGCCACCGACTCTGTGAGTCGCGAGGGCCCCAGCCCGGGAGACGAACCCGACCTACAGTGACCAACCCCTTCGTGAACGATTTCATTTGTCTACGCCAGGTCATCATCTGTCCACCTCGCACCTTGCGCCAGTCGGCCGCAGCGTCGGCAAACAGTGCTCGGTGTGGCAAACGACTAGCTGGCATCCTTAGTACATGACCTAACCATCTAAGTCTGTGCAAATGTAGCGACTGAACAAAAGAACTCGTTTGACAATCAGTGCCAAACACCCGCTTCCTAACCTCCTCGTTGCTCACTCGCTGGTGCCACCCGATACGGCGACTGACCGCAGAAATCGGTGGTCAAGTATCTGAGCGGTCATGTTTCGCTGCCGTAAAGTAACACAGTCTTCACGGTTGTCTGATATACGCCACCCTTAAGCCTCAGAGAAATACCTCTCTGTCGTCATAGGTGTCTCGGATTAGCGAACACCGCCCCAACATTGGAAATACGC
>LOND01002871.1:20334-49203 GCA_014220965.1 Paragonimus kellicotti | reverse complement strand
TCTTAACTTTCTTCCCGTGGTTGCTGCCTTTGGTCCCAGACTAGGCTAGAGCTAACCACATTATATTTCCAAACATTGCTGGAAATATACCGTTTGTTTCCAAACCCCACTGCGTTCTCTAGTTCGATGCCTGTTGGGACTACGTTTCGATTGCTCTTCAGGAAAGGCGTTTTAAATTGTTAGTGGACGAGGGTCTAGCGCATACCCACTTGTCCACTACACTACGAAAGCTCCACAGGGGTCAAGTACCACTGAAACCAGTCGTTGCGTGCAGGATGCCCTCGAATTACTAGTTAGCGAAATTCCTGTTCCGTATTTTCCTACGATGCCTACCTCGCGACAATCATGACGCAAACAGCCCAGCTGATTTCCTGAATCAGATTAAAGGCCTAGAGTTGCAAGAAGACCCACGGGTTTCCTGCGGTGTTGCACCACTTTTCACTAACATACCAAAGAAGCTTGCGAGAGAAAGTCTGAAACTCCTGATGAGTGAGGATGGCAGCCTCTGCAGTAGAAGGAATCTTCCTCTGGAGGATTTGATTCAGACAGTGAAGCTCTGCAAGCAGACTTACCTAAGATTTGACAATCGAGCCTACTTGCAGAATAGAAACACACCAATGGGCTCGCTTATATCAGGATTGTGTACAGACGCCGCGATGAAGCACTTTGAATCCGATGTCTTCAAGAATTTCAAACCTAGTGTAACTTCGGTGCATGGAGGACATTTGTTGTTTTAACTCGGACTCGGATCGATCAGTCCTATAGTTCCTTGAATACCATAATAGATATAATAACCTCTGCAAGCGAAGAAAATTGACATCCAGCGTTCCTTGATGCTCTAGTTATAAGGAGACCCGATGACAAGTTTGAAACCACTGTCTATGGTAAATAGATGACTAATGTCATTCTCAGGTCCCACAGAAATCCAACCTGTTAACTTGAAATCTGCGTGCGAACGTTGTTTCGACGCACTGTAGCTAACACGAATTCAGAAGACAAGAGCCAGAACATCTGTTCAAACTGTTCATTTCCAGTGAGTACTCAGTAGTTTCATAAAGGTATCTGTCAAAGCTCACAAGAAGTGAACATGCTGAACCGAAAATGCGGATGACTGCCATCTGGAGCAAATTGAAGGATGCTCCAACCACTGTGCATCCGAATATCACACAAGCCAAACTCAACACTCCTCAGCTTTGGTGAACGCCAAAGATCGTGTAGAACCACACGAACAGTCTGGCGTGGTATACGCGATTCCATGTCTCGGGTGTGACCAACAATATGTGGGAGAGACAGGCAAACAGCTGCGCACACGCGTGCACGAACACAAATTAGCGATGCGGCGAGCCGACCCTAGATCACAACTGTGGCACCACTGCGCGGACACAGGTCACGAGGTCAACATAGATCATGCGAAAGTGGTCGCGCGGGCAAAAATGAAAAAGGAATGACTTGCACTGGGTGCTCTCTATTCGTTCAGTCGACCCCTAAATATAGGTAGCCACTAAGTCAGCATCGGTGACGTTGAAACGAAAGACGGACGAAGACAGACCGACAAGTCAACACGATGAGCGGCAGAACAACCGCATTACGACATCATCATAGACAACAATACATCAGTGGTTCACAGTTATGCTCAAACTGCCACATTTGTTTGATAACGTATCCTGGTGTGTATTTGGAACGTCACAATAAATGATTCACTTAGTGTTTGCTCCTTTAAAACATTTATATCCGCTACAGCTATTTAGAGAGGCTTCCGATTTATCCGTCATTATCCCGATAGTATGTAGTGACTATATACATTATATGTAATATTCTATATAGTCTCTACGTGTTAATTCACATAAGCCCTTAGGGAGATGTGCCTACTTTACGCGTGACTCGTTTAGTTCGCCGAAACGTGTCAGCGGTAATATGTCAGACTGAATTCCCGGCTTGCTCACACGTTTGATATCTAGCGTACTTCGTGTATCCTCGTCATCTGCGATCACATGAAACCAGTCGTATTCCATGTTAAATGAGTTTGACTTGAAACATTGGGTTCCCTTTAATAACTTCATCAATGCAGAAAGAAGACATGTTGCGATATGTTAACATTTCGTTTACTCTCATCAGTCGCAAACGTAAAACATGCGAGTTATATATGACACAAATAGAGATAGACAGGGTATGGACAAGCATACAGCCACACCACCACGGCAGCCCTATAGGTCGTTTCAACCACTCCTGTGCACATAACGCCGGCTGGTGAGTTCTGATCAACATGGTTTCGTTAAAGGCGTAACAGTATTTTGAGTGATCTAAGTGGATCAACCTGGTGATAAGTTTGAGCGTTTACCACACCGGCGTTATTTACTGAGCCCGCCAGCAATTGACTGAAGCCACGTAGTGGTCAAGCATTGACGCGGTCACGAAACGTGTAGGCCTTGATTGCTTCATTGAGTGAGGTGGGTAGTTGTCGACTGCCCGGTCGGGGTCCTCGTGGCCACTTGAGTCGCTGGCTAGAAAACACATTCCAGTAGACAATGTGCTACAATCAATGGCGTATCTACATTCATACCACTTACATTTCTTCCACTTAGCCTTGTTTTTATCAGTTTTATCCTTTCTGGAAGTTTCTCCTTCCACGTTATTTCACGGCACTATTGTACTGAACAACAGTCCGAGCCGTAGTAACTTCTGGTCAGGGTCATAACAGTCGCGAATGAATGTCAGTCTGCTAAGAAACATTGCTTGCCATCTAACGGGCAGAAATCAACGTACACCAAACCTTTGCAAGATGCACTTAACGGTTTTGACTTCACCAAGACCACTAAGCAAATCATAACGTCGTAGCATCAAACTGGTCATTTGTTACATTCCCGGACGCCGACATGGCAGTTAATAACCGAGGGATGCACCTGTCGTAGCTTGCGACAAGCTAAGATACACAAGCAACAATGCTGAACAGCCTAACAACGATCTGTCAGTTGCCAGCTGCTTCAGGTTTGCGATATTTGACCTCAAAATTGACAGGAGAACTTCCGTAAAGAAAACGTGGTAAGCAGATAAACTTTCATCTGCATCACTCATCGACAGACGGAGCAACACTCCCAACACCCACCTACCTGTGAACACTACATTTCGCACTCTCCTTTGTTAGTAATCGTGTAGCTGTGGAATAGTGTGTACTCGTCTTTTTAGTTATCCAGTAAACGATATGAATGTACAGCCACCGGAAACGATAGCCTTTAAAATAACCAACTCCGGATAGAAATGAGTGATACAGTTTCGCAGCACGAGTCGCCATGTTTGTGCCCAACGATTTCTGGCAGAATCATGTGGAAATACTCGAAAGATTATTACTGCCAATGGTAAAACCTAATGAAAAGTGACGTGGCTCACATACTCACGCAGTAATTTCTGCATATTACGGGCTTGCTCTGAGAACAAAGTTAAATCAGTTGTCTGGCCGACACTTGAGTGACACGTTCTGCTTCCAGTCGTATTCAGTGTTTTGACGGTGTTAGAGGAGACCCAGTTACAGAAAATCTAGACTTCAGCTAGATTCAAACCAGCGACAGAAACGGCGTGTCCAGACGCGGCGAATGTTTTACTGGCTGAACTACGAGATCATGTTAGAAGCTCAGATACTTCGTAGTTCGACTCATTTACCCACCTAGCGTGAACTAACTGAAAAATCGTGCCTGGGAAGTTAAGCCGCTGGATCATTTGATGAACTTTACACGACACAGTGAGTTGAATGGATAAGTCCAAGTCTGGAATTTCTGAGGTTCCGGCGTAGCTTCGTAGCTCAGCATCCGTCGCTGGTTCATATCCAGCCGAAGTCCAGATTTTTCGCAGATGGGTCCTTTAAAATTATCAAATTTGGCACTAGGATCGAGCGAACCAAAAACGACCGATTGAGAATAACGCAATAAGTAACTAAGGTGTATATTGTCAACACGCGAGGTCGACGTGAGAACGAGTGAATAATGGGACGAAACAATAACAGCGGAACGATAAGTGAGTGTGCGTGGTTCGAGTGCGCGGAGTACTTGTCGGTATCCATACTCGTTCAAACAAATGTTTAAGCACATACAAAAGTTGGAAACCAAAAGAGTACAAATAGCAATCGTAACTCTAACATAGTCAGCAATAAACAAATAGGGTCGCTACAACACTACTTATCAGTGATGTTATGAAGCTCCGTTTCGTGAGATTAAGGTACACGAAATGGCTACTTATTTTGTGTACGTGGAACCTGAAAATGGGAGAGAGCAGAATACAGGGATTACTAGATACTTCGTTCGTAATTTACCGTGTGCATCATTTCGGAATTGGATATCACAGACCAGTCTGAAAAAGTATGTTTACAATAATTCTACACGCACTCAATTTGAACAACTAATAATAAGGCTTGTGCTTGCCTTTGACAGAACTAAACAGGGTAATTTGAGCAGCCTACAAACAAAGGCGACTGTTCACAGCACACGATGCTGCACCAAAGACGCCGCCCGATGTGATGACGAAACGCTTGTAAGTCGACTCGGAAAACAAACCAACACCCGTAACATAAACCATCGCCAATTAGACTGCGTTCATCCAAAAACATGGCAAATACCGAGTGACAACATTGTAAAGGTGGATTTTCAGCCACTGCGCTACAACGCGCGTGACAGGCTGGTACGGAGAGATTGCCCAAGCCTGGAAGGAACCAATTAATGCAGTTGGTGTTCGAATCCGTATCTCGCAGCCAGCGTCGTTAGTACCGAGTTATTTCTATGTACATTGCACCTGTTTCATATGCTTTTCATTTTATCTAGATCTTGTCAGATTAACATGTGATGCATCATAATAATTGTATAATGCGGATACAGACTTGTTTTTTACAGCAGCGATGTGGACAACTTTTTGAGCTCAGAACTGGGAACAATGCCTCAGCACGATCAGCATTCATGATTGTAAAACGCAGAATATGCGCAAACGCAGAGCCTAAGAATGTACATAGAACGCATAAGGTGAGTGAGTTGGTCTTCAGACATGAGTCAAGCGAACACTAAATCCAAACACGTGATATGATTGACAACCTCGGACATTAAAAACAGCAGCGCAATCTCGATCGATATAACCAGTCGGAGTCAGTCACTAAGAGCACACAAGGCAACACTGACGCGAGATGCGTGTGATGAACGACGTCGTTATATTCGGACCTTCGTGAGTATTCGACAGCACTGTGGTTACCAACGTGTAAAAACCGGCGTTGACACCTTAGAGCTAACCGAATTCAGATTTCAGCAAGCAGGCATTCCTGGACAAAACAATGAATTAGTGGAAACACTAGTTGCTGTTAAGAGGCTATTAGTTATTTGATAAGGAATGGGTCGGTGCACGAAATCTACGTTCAGTCCTCTATCTGGTGACACCATTTCGAGCAATTTGTTACGAACGAAACACAAGCGCAACATGTACAGCCGTTCTGAACGGAACGTACATTAGGACGCCACTTGTGCTGCAACGTACTACTTCATAGATGCGGTAAGCATAAGTGACGCTGATGCTTAAGGTTGTCTCATCAGTAACATCGACAGCAGCATACCAATGGTTGACGATGATGCCTAACTGCCACATCACCAGGAGAGAAGTAAAAATAATAGAGGGAAGGGCCTCGGTAAACAAAAAACAAACTTTGACATCCAGTATAACCGTGCCTCACTACTTTTAGCTTTGAGCCGGGCCTGTGGATACCATGGCTCGGTTTGCTGTTGCTCTTCGCAACAGTCCATAGGGCAGCAGAGAAAAAAATAAGGACAAATGTATGAAAAAACAAAACGGTTGATTTCCACGAGAAGCGGTCAACAGGTTTGCGGGTACTCACTAGCCGTTGGCTGCGACGAATTGCAATATCAGAGAGTGCTTACACCCAGTGATGTGGGTGGAAGCGGGCACTATAACCGGATATGCGGCATCTGAAAACCTTGCCCAGTGGAACAGTCAAGCCTTTCGTAGCCCGCAACCACATCTTTGCCAGACCACCCCGTGGTCTCTTCCAACCATCAGCATACTGAACAGCGCGCAGTGCGACAGACGATCCGTCCGCAAACGGAGTACATGATTCAAGCAGCGAAGACTGTGCACTTTCAGCATATCGGCTGCGAATTTGCACACCTCCAAATTACGTGCCGACAACCAGCTCATTTGGTGCTGCTTAACAGGTAGAGATAACGGTGGTCGAATACCAAGAGTCTGGATGCACCTTCCACATGAATGGGTTCGAGTATCTGATCCATAAATCAAAACTGGGCGCCCACATGCATTAAATACTCCCCGTAAATTGATTAATAGACGTCTTCCGACGCCACAAGGTTGGCGAATGCATTACGTGCTTTACTATCCTCGTGGACACCTCGTCAGCAATACTACAGGCTGAAGAGATGACACTATCCAGGTAAGTGGAGGAATTGATAGTCTCTAGCGGTCTTTCCGTAATACCAAAGGTAGATGCAGTGCCAACCCAAGCCTGTGATTACGCTTTTATATTCTGAAGGTGCAAAGTGTATACAAAACACACCACCAAAGTCATTTCATCGGTTTAGGATTGTCTGCATGTTCTTTGTACAAGAAATACTGAAAGCAATGTTGTCCACATTCTCCTCATCTATCCTACTACCTTGACACAGTGTCCAGGCTTGTGTATTGCATCTATCCAGGGACCACGTCGATTAGGACTTCCATCCTTCCAGACACGACCGTGCCAAAAGGGACAATTCAGACTGAAAACAGTTGCACTACTGACCGCGTAGAAGTGCGTAGACAGTAAGGCCCAATCCTGCGAGCTTACGGCAGAAACAGTCTTATGATTGTGGTGCTGGTTACGGAAGCACTACTTGGTCGAACAGTCGAAAGAGATTGAATGTGCTTTTTTGTCTGGGTAAGTAGAACGTTTTCTTTTCTGATTCGTGGTTGTGCCGACCGGCAAGGCGGTGCAAGTGGGGCCATAGGTGAAAATGATAGTTCGTTTATCACCAACTAATCCCGCTGATTTGACAGGTTGGCTGACCATTCTGAGGAACAATTTCACTGGCCTCCACCATACCATATAGAGGACGGGGTGTGAATGATCAGGTATTGCGTTCCAGACGGCCTTCCATCGGAGGCAGGAATGGCCGTGGAGCTCAAGTTATTGAAGTGTAACAGATCTTTCCTCCTCTTTTCACGAATGGTAGGGAGCGATTGGTATCAGAACTGACGAAACCTCTTCAGACGGTTTGAAGACGTACCTCGTGACTGAGGCTAATTAACAGTAATTCCCATTTACAAAAAGTCCATATGAGAACCACAGGTGAATCAGTCTAGTGCATCTTGTGTAAAAGTTATTCATTGGTCTTATCAAATCGAATGAGTAAGTCCAGAGGAAGTCAGATCCATGAAAAACAGGTAGGGTTCTGATTCTGTCGACGACAGTTGTGGTCCTTTTAGATCTAGGGGCTGTCCACAATTCATCATCATCATCATAGACAGCAATACATCAGTGGTTCACACTGATGCTTAACTGCCACACAACCACGAAGAAAATCTATATAGGAAGAAAAAGAGGGGAAGTGGACCTAACTACTAAAAATAGCTACGTCTATATTCAAACATACAACATCAAGGCGCCTACACCTTGCAAACAAACAACCGAGCTGTAAGTGAAAGTAAGGCGTCATCAGCAAGACAGCTTCCTTACGGCTTTCACTGCCCCGCATCATTAAGTGCACTCACTTCACAGACAACTCGGCCAAACAACGACACATTCACGCCACTGAGCTCGATTAGCCGCCATCTCACCTAACGTCTCAAGCCACCGACTCTGTGAGTCGCGAGGGCCCCAGCCCGGGAGACGAACCCGACCTACAGTGACCAACCCCTTCGTAAACGATTTCATTTGTCTACGCCAGGTCATCATCACCTTGCGCCAGTCGGCCGCAGCGTCGGCAAACAGTGCTCGGTGTGGCAAACGACTAGCTGGCATCCTTAGTACATGACCTAACCATCTAAGTCTGTGCAAAGTGTAAGAATTGAACAAAAGAACTCGTTTGACAATCAATACCTCCTCGTTGCTCACTCGCTGGTGCCACCCGATACGAGCGATCGAACGCAGACATCGGTGGTCAAATACCTGAAGACGGTTCACGTCCTCTACCCTGAGCGGCCACGTTTCGCTGCCGTAAAGTAATACAGCCCTCACTGTTGTCTGATATACGCGACCCTTAAGCTTCAGAGAAATACCTCTCTGTCGCCATAGGTGTTTCAGATTAGCGAACACCGCCCTAGCCTTGGAAATACGCGCTTCTATTTCATTCCCTACACCTCCGCCACCGTCGCTGATGCAGCTTCCCAGGTATACAAACCGGTCAACAACCTCCATAGCTTCATTATCCAACGACAAATCTACGTAATCACAGCAATCTTGCAGAAGCACTTTGCATTTTGAGGCTGCAAAGCGCATTCCGAAGTACTTAGCAGAACGCGAAATAGCGTCCAGTGTTGTTTGTGCCGCTTGAAAGTTGTCAATACCTTATCGTCAGCATAATCAAGATCAGTCAGTCTTTCACCAGGTAGGAGGTCCACGCCGGCATCATTTGAGTGCCGCAGACAGTCCTCCATTATTTCGTCTATGACGAAATTGAACAAAAATGGTGAAAGGGGACAGCCTTGACGTACGCCGCTCCTGGTGCTGAAACTGTCAGACAGTTCACCGTAAACCCTAACCTGAGCTGAAGTATGGGAATAAAGCGCCGACAGTATGTTCACATACTTAGTCGGTACACCCCTACGTTTAAGCGACTCTAAAAGTGTAGATCGGTCCACCGAATCAAACGCACCTTTATAGTCGAGGAATACGGCGATTGTTGGCCGGCGGTACACATGACGCTGCTCCAGAATTTGACGAAGGGTAAAAATGTGATCTATACAACCCCGCCTAGGACGAAACCCTGTCTGTTCTTCCCTAATGTATCTGCAGTGAGTCGACAAAGTACGATAGATGTCAAAACTCTGGAAATGACTGGGGTCGAACTAATTTCATTATGGTTTTCGCAAGAGCCGCTCATACCCTTCTTGAATTTGGTAAATGTTATCGCGTGACCCCAGCGCGAAGGGATGGTCTCCGTCGTCCACACAAGTTGAAACAACTGTCTACTAATGTCTCTTCACCTTCTTTGAAAAGTGCCGGCACGAGATCATCTGGGCCAGCAGCCCTATTACGATTGAGAGCCGAAAGGCAATTGCGAACCTCAGTCTCAGTGGGTGGTTCCAAATCTACCGACCAGGGTGCTACATTACAGTTTGTGGCGACGACACAGTAGAAGCAGGAGGCCAGGTAGATTGATCCTCAGTGTTCCGTTCAACGTCCTAACCTTCCGGATTTATCATGGATGAGTGTGCCGTCTGCCTCGCTGATAGCTTCACTGACAGACGGTCGCCTGGGACCAGTAGCACGGATAAGCTTAAAGAGTTTGCCGGTGTTCCCTGAAGCAAAAGCGGTCTCCATTTCCTTAACTTTTTCCACTAACCAAGCCTCACGATCAGCCTTTAGACTACGTTTCAGTTCCTACGGACATCTTTTCTGGAAGAGTGTTCCGTCTAGGTTCTAACAACTCCAGCGATTTCTCCGAGATCAAATGTTTGTTCAGTCTACGTACTCACGTGCCGCATGCTACAGTACCGGCTTCATAAATTGCCTGTGAGATCTCGATACTACAGTTGTTAGGATCTTTGGAATGAAAACTACTAAGGCAGCTTTCTAAGCTGGTTTGGTACTTATGCTTTACAAACGATGTAAACAGTCGTTGCTTAGCAAAAGTAAGAACGAAACAACGCATGGTCAGAATCCAGGTACGTGCTCCAATAAGAACGACTTTCATGAGCCGAATCACGCCAACTATAACGGCTATGTAGTCTATCTGAGACCAGGCCTGATTCGGAGAAGGCGGGCGCCAAGTATAGCATTGACGTGCACGATGCCTAAAACTAGTGCTGGCTAAAAATAGATTATGCTCAGCGCACAGCTGCAACAATCGCCCACCATTATCTGATCGATGTGATGCTATCCCAAACCTACCACCTAAAC
The DNA here is from genome assembly GCA_014220965.1 of Paragonimus kellicotti. Taxonomy (NCBI): domain Eukaryota; kingdom Metazoa; phylum Platyhelminthes; class Trematoda; order Plagiorchiida; family Troglotrematidae; genus Paragonimus; species Paragonimus kellicotti. The sequence continues at coordinate 39,110 of LOND01002871.1, read as the reverse complement.
GAGATTCGGCTTACAGACGACCGACCTGGATTCAATCTCCGGCCAGAACGACTATATCAGAGCCACGTGTCGACCGAAGGAGAGTGGCCAGATCCGAGTAAAATGCGTCCTTGACGCCGATGTCACTACAGTCAGTAGGAGCATAAGCAGACACAATGAATAAATTTCTGAAAGTTTTGCGTCTAGAGCTGGTTTTAACAGAACCTGCCAAGCGGACGGCACAAAGTCTACTGTTAACAGGAATCCAATCTACTAATGCGGCTGCGGCCGTCGTGCTGAGGACTATACCTACTCCAGCCTGACCTGTAACAGCGGCTGTGGAGTCACCCGAAGTGTATAACCAGTATCGGGTAGACAATGCGGGTGCTGTTAGTTCCATACGTTGACTACTGTCCTGGATTCTAGTCTCCGAAATACAGCAGACATCGACATTCAACGAGTCTAACGTTCGTGCGAGAGCGGCCTGTTGACCTATCTTTTTATAGTAAGAACGTCTAAAACCCGTATTAATTCACATTCTAGGTCTAAGCAAAGGACGAGGGAGGCCTGAGTGATAAGAGATGGAACTTACAAGCGGCGTTATCATGATTAACTATCTATTGTGGAACCTGCAGAGTAATCACCAGAAGTGGAGGTAGGATGGGGCCTGAGAGCTGAATTTGATAGGACAATAGAGGAGACAGACAACAGAACGATTAGGGTTCTCAACCAAAGCCTTTGGCTCAAAAGCCTGTACCGCAAGGCAGCGGTTGGGTGGCAATGTACCAGAACTGGTACTTTTTCGGAAAAAGATGCCAACCTCCTAACCTCTAACCTGGAGACTGGTTTGTCAGACCTCATCTATTGGCCTGCCTGGTATGAGTGACTCTATCGGTGTGGTGGCCACACCGTCCAGTTTAGCCCAATAGGTCATCGAGATGCGCAAGCCGTCACACCACGTCAAGGTCCAGTCTCGTTGTGACGGCGTTTCAGTAGCATTCCAAACGCAGGGCCAGTAGTCCAAATTGATCCGGTTGTATGACTTGGACGGGTGAACTTGCTTGATTCTCACTGTCAATTAACTGTGTAAATACCCCATGGTGTAGTTGTCGATACCACCCAATGAGTGCGACTGAAAGAAGCCGACAGTCGGAAGGGTATGCGTTCCCGATATACGTAAACACTACATCTTCATCAGAGCAGAAAGAAGACATATATTGCGATATGTTAACATTTCATTTACTCTCATCAGTCGCAAACGTAAAACATGCTAGTTATATACATCATATAGATAGGGACAAACAGGGACTAGACACATCTACAAGCACATCAATTATGTAATCACGACCATGGCAACCCGATAGGTTGCCTCAACCACTTTTGTGCACATAACGTCGGTTGGTAAGTTCGAATGAGCATCGCTTCGCAAAAAGCTAATAACTTGGGGTTTCGATTACGCAACAATATTTTGAATGAGTTTAGTGGGTCAACTTGGTGACCTGTTGTCATGATGTGTTTAGCAATCGATGACGTTGGATTTCGAGCCGTCAATGCACCAAGTTGAGGCTGGTTCATCATCTGTTGTTTCAACCACTTCGGGATGTGTTCGGCGACTCGTTGTGATAGTTGTCGATCTGTTCTGCCTATGTAAACGTCACCGCAACTGCAGTGAACTGGTACACGATATGGGAGACAGAACAGTTTGACAAACTACTTTCGCGATTGCGGAGAACTGGTCCTCTGGTGGTTTGAAATAAGCGCAACTGCGCAGCCGCATACGTTCGAGCCAGAGCAGACTTTAATTTGTGTTATATGTCGTTGGCTAGGTGGTCACCTTTGAACGGCAAGAATAAGAAAACATCCTTCTTTTGAGCCGTCAGTATGGGCTCAATGCTCTTCTTCACCGTATTATGTGCCTCAATGAATTTGTCGGGGTATCCATTTCGCTAGTAAAGTTTGTCTCAGCAACTCCTGTTCTGTCTGCAGAGTATCCGGGGTGCAAATACGCCTGGCTCTATGAAACAGTGTCTTAACCAAACCCCGTTTGTATGCAATAGGAGTAAAGCTGGAAAACTGAAGATATTGACCACCCCATGTCGCTTTGCGGTGAACTGAGCGCTGTAACGTGCCATCCGCACGTCTAGTAATGAGTACATCCAAAAAAGGTAAACTGTTGTTCGTTTCAACTTCGTGAGATAAAGATAGGTTGGGATGAATATTATTAAGAAAGTTGAAAAACAGGTCAAAATGAGTAACATCAGTAAAAATTAAAATCATCAACGTATCGTTTGTACAATAACGATTCGGCTATATAATCCGGGACTTGCCGCTCAATCATTCCTAAGACACTACAGACTACGTTTCGGACCTCCCTGAGGCTCCACAAATGCAACCTTAAAGCTTAAGGTCAGAAAAGACTGTACGTGCCTGGGAAATACCCGTTACGAATGTAATTTTGACAAATCTGTTGCTCAAAATATGATGTTCCAAGTGGACAAATCACCCAAGACATGATTGTCTAGCCAGAGGCTAACGTTAATGTCTTCAGGTAAATTGCAGCCTGGAACTGAAAAACTCATCTCAAAAAACGGGCAGACCGGGAACTAGCAGCAGAAAATGCGTCACAGAAACTAACAAAATGTACCTCGCCGTTAGTACAGTTAGGTCCCGCCAATTTCTAAAAGGATAAAGGACCAATGGCTGTATTTTGAGTCCCATTATTTCGTCTAAAATGAACAAGGAGAGTGGATAACCTTGACGAATACTTCTGGCGTGCAGTGTTTATGGGTTCATTGTGGTCCCTGGCGTTAGAGTAAACCAGCGGTGGCGCTCTCGTACCTGACTGCCACATATCTGAGTCGAAAAACGAAAACCAATCAAACAGAGCGGTTGTGTAACCGTCATACATGACACCATCAGAATTTAGAGTAACAAAGGTTTTACCCAGATATTCCAACCAGGGTCAAAACGAGCTCAATCCTCTCCGTCTGATTTTGAATTACAGTTGACGTTGAGCACCCAGATAAAATAGGGAAGCAAGCTAACATCAATGGGGCTTTCACAGATGTCCCCATATTTCCAACAACACATGGGAAGAGCATTCTCAGTCATCCATAGCAGTTAGGAAAGCTGGACCGCAGTCTCCTTTGGGTAGTTAAAGTGTGAGATCGTCCGAGTCAGCAGCTTGAAGACTATCGAGGGCCATCGTGATGTTCGAAGGTCTTGAGAGAATCGTGAACGTCGAGCCGGCAGGCTGGTTCACGGACGATACAACGGGGATGGCTTCATCAGTTCGCGCAGGAGGCAGCCGAACAGCTTTTCGAAGCCCTAAAAAAATGAACACGAAACCGTTCGGAGTCGTCCACTAGCGTTGAAACTCTCACTCTAAGCTTCCATCTACACACTAGACTCAGAAAAGCAGCGTGGGAGTGTTACAATTGAGGTAATGAGGTAACGCCTGACTGCCGTCATACGAACAAATCCACTTGAATATGCACTAATTCAGTTCCCCAAACCGTTATATTGACATTCAAACCACCCAGCCCAAGTAGTCTACACTTTGGAAGCGTAATACAAAACGGCGTCTATGAGGTAGTGTTTAGTCGGCTTTTACTGTTCCGCTTGAGTGACCGCACCTAATTCACGGGCAACTGAGTCAAACAACGATAAAAATCATGTCACTAAAAATCCAACAGTTCACACGTAAAGGAAATAGAGATTATCGCAGTTTCAACATGTAAACGTACGAGTGACATTGTACGTAGTAATCGTTAAGCCACCTGTAAGCGTTGTAGAATATGCTGGATTTTCTCGATCGTGACAATTCACGAACGTTGGTAACTTTGCCGACGCCAAAAGCACGTTAACGTTAGTTCTGAGTCCGTCAGATTATATGGAATGCGGAGACCAGTCCGTACTACACGAACAAAACAGAACAGGAGCCAGAGGAAAATAAGGCAACGAGACCCAATAGACTGAACGGATCACAAATGGGAGGACAACCGCTCATTAGGAACAATGAGCTTGCGATAAATGCTGTTTTCGTGGAAATGCGTATTGCTCAACAAGTAACGTTAACTTTCCATACGGGATTCTGGCACGCCTGCCTGCGATCGCATTAACAGAAACCGCAAAACACCAACAGCTGTAGTCGCCAAACATTTCAGGAGTCAGTAACCTACATTGAAGTGAAGAAATGCGGTCGTGTGCAGACGAATTTGAAATGGTAGAAAATCAAAGAGACAGGATCCATTGCAAATGGAAAGGCTTTATTAGTAAATCGGAAGTAAGGATCAACCTGTAAGGGACTGAAAGGAGATTATCAAAGGGAGAAAAATTTACCATGATGGCATTGACCATATCGTTATTGTTTTCACGAAGGGCTTTGATAGCTTTACTGCGTGATACACTGGCTTGTTGCATAATGAGTTCAATGTCTTTTTCGCCCAGACCTGTGGCATCGGGCTGAACTTTAATGTAAAGTAAATAAAACTATTTACCTCCTCTTCATCTTCAGATTCCTCTGGTATAGCTGTCTTCGATACTGATCCTGCGTCCTTGGATAGGGGTCCGGAACCTATACCGGTACCACCCATCGCTTGATTGCGCAGTTTTTCTGCTGCAGCAATTTGCGCTTGGGCTGACATATCTTCTACTTTAGCCTCACCAAAAATTATGTAAGTATCAGAAGCGGATGATTTATACACTTCAGGCTGACTAATCACAAACATGATCGTCTTTGCCTTTCGAATAGTAACACGACATATGCCAGGGATAGGCTTAAGACCCAATTTAGACATGGCCTTTCGCGCTTTCTTCTCACTCCGAGATTGCTTACTGCGGCTTAAAAGATCGTCCACCAGCCCACTAGTCTTCGTTGAGTCGCCATGATCTTTAGAATCTGCCAGTTCTGGAGCAGAATCATCCGAGTCTGACTCTGATTCCGACAGGTCCGGCTTCACTTCCGGTTTCTCCACAGCTCCCGGAACCATTAGAAATACTCCTTAAGTAGAACGCCGGGAATGAGGGACGTCGGGCGAAAACACGAGAGCGGTTGAAGTTGCCTCCTCGAGCGGGAGAGGTAGACTCAAACAAACATCGCTCATCACTTTTGAACAGACGGCCAGTAACCCCTTAGCACTTCGGTCTTCGTTATTCCTGCATCGAATTATTCTCCGTGAATGGTATGGTCTCAAAATGTCCAACTAACGATGTCCATTTCATGGAGTGTTTGAGATTGCTGCGGCAGGGATAGCGAATTTGAATGTAACAAAAAAGGCTAATTTTATTGGGTACAAATGTGTATCTGAATTTGCAACTTAGAAATGCACACAAGCGATATGATATAACTTCCTAACCATACACACAAGGAGAATAATACGAATTTGTACTTTTGCCCGACAGCAATGAGGCAGTTCTGGTGACCTGGAGATTTGATTGGCCTGCTTTCGGCATGGCGTACGAAGTTGTCGCGAATCTTACATATTGTACCTAAGCTGTGAAAAAGCTCAAATGATGTGCTTTGTTCAACTGTTAGTCCGTATTCTATACTGCTGTACGGAACAAATCGAAAAATCACGGAAACCTGCTTCAAGCGTTTGACTACGGCCCGTCGTTTACATTTTTGGTCACCCCTCCTGAGTAATGCGGTTTATAATGCTATATTAGGTCATTCACACATACGGTGTAATAAACATTGGGTCTTCTGTCTCGACGGCCAATTTTTTTATATATCGTATGAATAATTGGTATCTAGTATAGGTGACCTAGTGCGCCGTGCAACAAAGTCGTGAGCCAAACATGACCGTAGTTCATCGCAGCTGTTTCTCCACAAACAATGGCTGAAGAATGGGGGATTAATAAACACGGTTTCCCGAAAACAAATGTGGCTTCAGCAGTTTCTTGAAGATATGCAAAAAATCGTTAGCATTAGTTTGCTGGTAACGTTAGTACAATCAGACTATACCGCCGACCGCATTTGGAAAACGTGGGGCATGACACATTCCCAGTTGGCTTCGAATGGCCAGGACACAATTGCCTTTTCGACTGCACACAATAATAGCTACATTTTCTCAACAACACTGTTCGACGTCACGCTCGTGCGCCTCCACTCGATAGAACAGTCGCCCGGGATGGCTAATACCCCATCTGCCGCAACCAAGCTTTAATCTTCATCACTATTGGTATCGTCAGCGGTTTCAAAAAACGCTGGCCCATTTCGACAGCCTTGATTGTTTGGTCTAGTCGGCCAACAGGAAAGCCAAATAACAGCGGGTCGTAAGCCTTTCCCCTTGGATTACTGCAAACCGAAAATCTGCCACATCACCACACCGTTGTTGAGGTTGACGTGATCTCTTCTGCGGCACGAAATTTGAATCGATTGATCGCATACTTAAATTAAGGCTTCGTGGACTTTCCGCTGGGTGTTCACAAATGCTAACGTCCAAACATCTATGATCTTCACCGAGCTTTTCTATCAGTTCGACTCATCAGCAGGCTGCGGACCGCATTATCTGGTTGACTTAACCACATGGCTAGTCGTCACAGGGATAATAGTCAATATGGTCGCGATCGGCCCAGTGTATGGGAGCCTGAGAACAGTAATCCAGCTTAATTTCGTAATCGGCGAGCTTCCGGCTGGTTCCGCAGGTCTTCATCCCTATCAACCAGTATAGGTCGTGCGCGCACCATTTGGATGCAACCGGTCAACAGGAACTCGTGTAAACTGAGATCAACACCGAATAAGTTGAAAAAAGCTCACGCCGAGTGTGATCACATGCTCTAACCCGGCATTATCTGTTAAAGTAGCTGCCTGCGCTGGGCGTTTGGCGATTGTTGTGTTTTATAAAAGTCAGTGATCACTCTCACTGTCTTTATTTCTTCCCTTTTTGTTGATCCTCTTCCTCACATTCGAAATCTCGGTGGTGCCTACGAGCCCATCTTGCAAAGCCTGATACGACCGTTCAAGTTACGCTCGCGACAAATCATTCCCGTCACGAACGTTAGTCTTAATATATTATAAAATCTGGCTATCGTTTACTTGTGGAACACCCGTACTCGCGTACTTTTTGAACATCACCTCCCATTGCTGACCGGCTGTTTGTATGTACCCTGCTTTCATTTGCGCTTCATCGTTCCGCCATTAACCGACTGTTGCATTTGATCATATTCACGTGAACCGTTAGTCTTGGAACTTTTATATTTGGTGGATTCAATATTGAGGTTTGTTGTTATCATCTATTTAGTTCATACTGCTGTTCAATTTTCAAATAACCTGAATCCCCGAATCTTCACTACTGATTCAAACCGTGCTCAGTTGGTTCAATGAAGACAGTAACTTCAACCTAACTGAGAAGTCCTGATCACGGGGTTATCGATTGGATAGAACAGAGTGATTCTGTTCATTCTCCTTTCGAAATGATCGGGCAAGCTGAACACTATTCATACAAGGTTGTGGTTGAGCGTTCGGATTTGATCATTCGGTCATGCCTATTGTGAGGTTGCTGGCGTTGTGGTTAACACGCTAGTCTCACAAGCACGAGGGTCAGAGTGCAAACTCCGATCCGGACAAGGATATGCACTACTGATGAGCTCTAATAAGAGCGAAACTCGAGTCTAGTGCTTCCTTTCGAAGTGGGCTAGCCGAAAGGCTTATCTGAATGCGAACGCTGCGATCAAGTGTGGGTGGTGTTCAATTTTCAAATAACCTAAATCCCCGAATCTTCACCATGCATACAAATTTTCTTGTACCTTACCACCTTATTAATAGGAAACTCGCCAATACAACCATCTTACCCTTGTTGGATCGGAATTGGTTGCTTCGCCGGCTCAAAACTTATAGACGGCCGTTGCTTGTAGGCGCGACCGTTCTAGATCCGGCCTGTCGACAAACGTTACGGATGGATGAAGTGTCGCTCGAACAACCACTAGAGGTCCGGGCTTAACACTATCCGTCCGTTCCAGAGCATCTGGATCTCACCAGTCCACATAGCTCGTAAAATGTTGAAAGACTGGCGACCGGATGGATATTATTCCCCCCCAATAACACCACAGTGCATGACAGGCACTTGGTTCTGCCTAAACAGGAAACTATAGCTAACTTTCATGCTATCCATGCGTTCTCTGAAATCAACCTGGCACGCGCCTACCACCAGATCCTAGCTACCGATGAACTTATCACCAAAACAACTTTCGTTTCGTCATTTGTTTCTTTTCATTTTCTACGCTTGCCTTTTGGTTCACGAAACCTTGCTAACCGGTTTCAGTAGTTTGTGGATCACATCAAGCGGGGTTTGGATACCGTCCACCTTTATACCGTCAACGTGCCTTTTGCAAAGACATCTGAAGAAGAACTGCAGGTTCATCCACAACAGTTCTTGGAGGGGTTAGCAACTTTTGGGACAACAGTTATTGGAATGAGATGGATTTCCGGTTAACTCACTGCAGATTTCTTCGGACACCACATCGGTCAGCGCAGTTTCTGACCGATGTCCAATAAAGCAAGAGTAATTCGCCACTTTCCTTCCGCTGCGTCGTTCCCTGCGATCGGTCAACTTTATGAGATGATCAGCTATTATATATGACCCGCTCTGAAGTGCGTTAAACTCGCGCAACCTTCGATCAATCCCTGCGCTTGTCAGCTGTAGCGTTGAGTTTTATACGACAGGGATACAATCGTTTGGCCGAATTATTGATTAGTTAACCAACCTTGTCATGTCACGCAATCTCAAATGAACTGCCAAATAAACTGTGTCTAATGGCGCGTTAGACACCATAGCCAGCGTCGCTCTTCAACAGCGCGTCGGGGGACACTGGAAACCGCTAGTATCCGTTTGACGAAATCTACCTCCGAGGAGGACTAACATTGCACGTTCAGTCGTCGGTTGCTAGCGATATGGTTGCCTGTTCATTACTTCCGACAGTTTTTAGAAGAAACGAGTTTGTGGTTTTCATTGACCACATCTCGGTAACTTGTGCTTTCCGCGGTAAATGTGGTTGACCCTAACCGCGCAAAGTTTGAAAACTCATGACTTAATTTTTGCTAGGACATATAGCACATTTATGGCAGCCATAACATTGTAGCCGATCAACTGTGGCGAATATAGGCATTGTTGATCAAAACTCAGTCGGCCTGAACGTCATGAGCAAGTCACGACGTTCGTAGACTGACTTCAACTCTTCCTACCGTCAACAACCTTTGCATCTCACTGAACGTCCCTTGTTAACACCTGCAGTCGCGATTCTCTACGACATTTACACTGGGCATCCGTGTCCACTGGCCTTGACCCGCATCCGACAATGTTTTTGACACATCATAAAATCACCTGTTGTATTCTTATACGTGTGCAATCAACAGTAAGCCTTACTGACTATAACAACGGTAGAGAGAACACGTGACTCAGTAGAAGTACAAACTATATTGTCCATTTACAAGCGGTAGCGTCATTCATGTGCGTGGACGAATGAGCCGTTGGTCGTTGAAGGCGCGACCAATCAGAACGCAGCTTGAGTCTTATCACAAGTGTAGGGTACACAGGTCGCCTTGACGAGTACACAACATCGCCCATCTGGGCATCCTAACTACGACAATACTACTTTCTGGTGGCGTGTTCTGCCAGGTATGCAAAATCACGTCCTAGTTCGAGCGCGCACACATCTAGTCTGCTAACAGGTTAAAATTAATCCTCCTGTATTATTCCCGATAGGCCAATGTCCCTCCACCTCCTTCTAGTAGGTCTCAAATACATATTGACATCGTTGATACTTTTCCATTGGCTGATGATCTTTCATCATATCACTATGGTCGATCGTTCCACCCTATGGTCTTATGCCATATCGATCACCAACGATACCACGGAAACGGTCTCCCGCGCAATCATCGACCGCTGGGATGCACTGCATGGTTGTTCCTCTATTATGGCAACCCTCCGTGCCCCGCAGTTTAAAAGCGGTTGCCACGCGGAAACGCTGCACACCTTCGGATTTCAACGTTCTATTGCTATCGCCTGTCATTCAGGTGCGAATTGAATGATTGAGCGCCGTCATCAATGATCGAAAGCGGCCCTCAGGTGAATAGACTCTTTTGGACGGAACGTCCTCAAATGTTTCTACTATGTATCCCTACTATTCTTAAAACCATCTTTCGAGTTTTCAGTGCCGGGCTAACTGACGGTCAAACAATCCGCTAACCTGGGGTTAACTTCTCCACCACCATAGACAACTTCAGGTACGACGCTTCTGCTACTAGAATGCCCGTTGTTCAGACGAGTTTTTTTTCCACAGACGGACAGTCGGCGATCAGAGTGTACAGTTATCTCCACGCCCTCCATCAGTGTATGCACCTTTTAAATGTGGATGGTTAACGACGTTAATTGGAACGTCCTTATAAAAGACACTTCAGGATACCTCCAAGGGTCGTATGTACATCATAAATCACTCATACTAGCGCGAAACCATGTCCTTCGACCGTCTGAATTCTGCTTCCTATAATCACCTCGCGGCGTCTAGAGATTTAAGTTATTTCACGCCCGCCATTCATCTTAGTTTTCGGCGCTCCTGGCGGCCACTCGACTGAGATTATTCGTAGACCGTCGACACCTACGAAGCCATCATCATCAAACGCTACCAGTTCTGGGCAAAGTGTGCGCTGACCAGAGAGTTTCGTGGAAAGGAGTAACAGTTTTTCCTGACAGAAAAAAAATATGGAAGCCGTTGCAAAAACATCAAATGTAAGCGTTAGCTTTTTCGGTTCGCTTAGTAGAATGCTTGCCGTCGCCAGAAGATGTAACTGAGTACGTCAATTATCCCTGTATTTATACTCAGCCGGTTGCGTGTCATTTTTAAAACATATTGTTTTCCAACACCGACGTGACGCATGCGACACAACCTCCAGGTGTGACTTTCTCCCTTTGAGCACTCGCCGATGTTCCGCGGTCGCCTCGTCCCGATAATCGAGATGCCTACAGCGACCGTTTGGGCACTTATAAGGAAGGACACGAGTGGGAATTTGCTGGGATTTGTGACCGTTGACGCTGTTCCAAAAACAGTCTGTAAATTGTTGCTCCAATAACCAACTGATCGTATGTCGACAGTAAGGCCCTGAGGAAAATCGGGCTAAGGGTGGCTAACGGTTGATGTCATAGTAGCCTTTTGGGGAGCTGTGTGGTGATGTAGGTTTGACTAGCCCGATCGCAGTATGATATATAAAATAATTTCAAACATTATGGTTAAATGTTACACCCATGTTATTAACAAATTTCGCTTAGGTCGGTTGCATTATTTTTGACCGCTGTGGTTGGTTTGGTTGATGTTGAAAGGTGGCTCTACGTTTCATTATCTTCCTCAGATAAACCGTAGTAATCACTCGTGTTCTTACTTCAGCTACTGCCACAGTTTCCCTTACTGTTATTTAACATGAGCGCTGGAAATATGCAAATGCCAAAATTAAACGTTTCCCCTTGTATTCTTATTGCTTAACTTGCAATTCCTATCCTTCCTCGATGTGCGAACAGTCTTTTTTGTTCCGACCCAACCAGTGACGACTTACTTGAGTAAGCTCAGTCCCGTTTTACCGTCTCCCACTAACGAGCGGTGCTTGGTTGTCGAATTTGTTGTACGGGCACATTCTTTGTCCAATTTCTGAGGATTTTCCACATTCGTGAAGGAAGATTCAATTCTTTTGTGCATTTATCCGGTTGGTATCTTATTAAACCAAGTTTTAACGGGCGCCATCTTATTGCCAGGTTTGAAGATAAATTACCTTCCTCGCCGTTGAATACTAATGAAGAAGTGCGGTGGCTGGCTAGATTACGATTAATTTGGTGTGGACCTGAATCGTTAGCGAAGAGTTCGGTAACCAAGGGCTTCTAATCGTTTTTTCGCATGCCATATCATTGTGCCACAAATCGAAAAACCATGTTTTCTTCGGAATTACTCGCTTGACTATGGTCAATCTCTTACCACTCCAACCATTCGTCTGCGTCGCGTGTTTGATAGTGTCATACCTGAACCACACAGTTTATTCACTTAATATCTTGCTTCTATCCCCAACATCCACTTCATATATCATGTGTACACGAAGCACACTTGTGAATGGTGACTTGGTGCGTCGTGTAGTAAACTGGCGAGCCGACTCAAGGTAGTTCTTCCCCGCGGGCATAATTTTTTTAACGGTGACCTCCGGATTCTATATTATAAATATATATCAAATCGGTTTACCACTCGTTATTTGTATTGTCACAGTTGTTTAAATACCTATTTTGTCAGACGTTTCACTGAGTGCACTAATCCAGTCTTTCCTGCCTTTCCCCGAGAACGAACCCATCTCCCTGGTTGCACAGTTAGAAGCCACATTGGCGCCATGGTAGATGACTTCAAACTCAACCCGTTTTTCTCATGGGATTGTAGCTCTGCCACTTCCCGTCCTTGACTAGGTGGATGATATTCCGAACAACACCGATAAGGGGTTAATATTGTGTCGACCGTGAGTGTCTATTTAGAGAAGTCTTGAAACAGCATGCGTTAACTTCACACCGAATACGAAAATCATGTTGAACTTGATAGCTGAATAGGATGACTGCTCAATAACGGCATGCTCACATCGTTGTCTGAGTGAAACTTTAGTTCTCGTTGTCCACTGATCCGTCGTTCCTCAAAGATGAGATCAAACGTTGAAAGAAAGAAACTCAGACAAAGTAGGAAAGACTGAACCATTGGGTATCGATATTTTAGGTTAGGTTGATGTAGATTCTGAGTAGAATCAACGAGAACAATTTATCACTGCAAATTTCCTGGATAATATAGTGATAACCCAGCGCCTCTGGGACTCGAACTGGTGGCTGCTAGACAGGTTACGGACATGCCAATTATTAGGCCACCTCCTGCTTAGGAGCTTACAAGTATCCATTATCATCTGCGTTTTCCTACGAGGTCTTCCTCATGGACATGCTAACTCTGCGTTGTCTGTTTTTACACCTTTCAATTTAACCGTTCACCTTACTCCTTTGTAAACAGCCGATCAATAACGTTCGATTTCTGTTCACAAAGTGCACTTGGTATTGAATTGTACATTTTTCGGGCAGAGTAAACCTTGAAAAGTTCGTCTTGTCCTGCCCGAATCAACAAGTTCATGGCCGCCCCGATAGACTGCGTATTACCGTGGATCCCAACAGATTTTACCATTGGATACATAAGCAGTAGCGACCGTCACGAGGTTACGATTAACTATCTAGATGACAGCAAAACTTCAGACTGCGCAACGGTTCGGCCGTAACCCATGACGGTGTTTTGAACAGTAGGCCTTATGGTCTAGTGTTGCTTGTGCCCCGGCCGAATAATTCATAATGTTAATCCGACAAGTTCGCCAGGGTTTTTGAAAGTTGTGCGACGTGCCTTCTGCGACTTTTGGAGAGCTAGAGGAGGGCTCACCGAAGCTGGCGATAAAACGCGAGGCAAGCTCCGCGCTGTTCAGTTATCCCTGCCCAAAGTTTGGCCACTAGGGCCTCATGACGTGAAAATCTGCTGGACACCTGCCACACTAAGGGTGCTTGGTATGAGTTGTAAAAATGTAGCTCGTTCGCCAGGCACAACAGTCATACAAGTTTACATTCTGATAAATGGGGCTGCCAGGATCAGATCTACGAAGAACATAGCAATAGAAAAGAAAGGTTAGGCTAATCCTACCTGCATAGAACTATTCATCACAAGGATTTTAGTGGACGATCTTCATGGCGAACGAGTATTTGTCTGGGAATCTACAAACGAAGTGGTTGTGACGTTCAACCACTTCCATTTGACCCTGCCAAATCTAACTCCATATTAAATTTCCGAGGCTTCTTCTTAAACGAACATATTCGAACATACTTGACATTATGTAAATTTCTCATTTAATTGGCGTACAACACAAGAGTGCCTTTTTTCTTTAACCAATGAGGATTGCAGGACGATTATCACAAATTATTTTTAGAAATGTCAGTGGTTTTGGGCAATCGATTTGTGTGCCAACATCACATCAGGCTTTGAGTAACGAATGATACGGCTGAAGTATGTATCATTTCGTCCATAAAATTTTATTGATCACTGAACACGGTTGTTTTATTTCCTGTCAAATGTGTTCAATTTAGTAGTTGACTGGGATCCACGTTTTGCTCAAAGGTAGGTCGATCGTTACATTTCAATGTGGCAAAAACGGTGTCCCATGTTTTTTATAGTTGGCTTTGAAACCAGCTACTGGGTTACTCTTTTGCCTACTTCTGGGGCAGTTTCTTAGTCATATTTGTATTCCACCAGACTGGTATAAAGCCAGCAACGTCTCTAGGCGAAAGCGTTGTCCATGCTTGGTACTGTCAGTTCTACTTCACAGGGAGGACGTTGAAATCAATGAGTCAACCCAGGTCCCGAAAGCTTCAGTACGAGTTCTATGAAAAATCCGTCAACATTAATGTCACTATCGAAAGAATCCGTTGACCCAGGACAGAGAAAAACAGTTCAGTTTTATGCAGCCCAAAGTTGGTCGGCTGAGAGTCCCACTGTTTGCGTCTTTGGTGCGTACGTCCATGGAAGGTTACGAGTTGACACGGCGCCCGCGCATGATGCAAGTCGCCGCCTGATGCATGATAGCCCGGTTGGTATCTGCCCAAATACAGTGTCTATGGCTCTCATAGGTTTACTAAGTATTTGGAGGTAACTTGGAACACTATTCACCCTAACATTTCAGACATTTTAAACCATTCCTGCACCTTCAAGGTCGTGTCTGGAAACAGTCAAATATTTGATGTTCTGTGTGATAATAAGACAAATTTTTCTACGCACCCGTGAAGCAAATTCACGTAAGCCCGAAAGAACGCAATCGGTGCAGATAATTTCAGGCGATGCGTGGCTAAGAATACAGTAGAACAACTGGAAGAATCCGCGAACCAAAGATTATCAATAGCGGACGATTTCGTTGAAATGAATTTTTAAGGGCGGAAAATGGAAAGAAGTTTCGAAACTGGGTCAAACAATGTACTGGTAACTGAGCAGCACTTCATCAATGGTCCGAAAAGTCCGAGATGAGAACGCCATTTCTTTCTAAATCAGTGTGGAATTTGGATATCCGGGCTCCAGAGTGTGTACTAAGCTGGAAACGGTCTCAGGAATAGACAGATGCGACAGGTTTTACGTGGGAAGCACTTGGAATTACTGAAGGTATCGTTGGCGCTCACGTAGACCCAAGGATTAATGTGCCCCCAAAACCGATAATTGTGAAACAGTGAGTTCTACTGAAACGTTGTTCACAAATACTCACTGCAACATTCACGCCCAATGGTTTGAAACGGGCAGGATATTCCGAACCGCGTGTTCTTCAATATTAGTCTCAATTAAAAGCTGATGGGATCAGCAACGTGGGAAATCAGTCGATGGTCGGTGCCTTTGCAACATCTAGGTAGATTGCTGTAAACTAAGAAGACACGGACAGGCAATCGTATCCTCTTTCAATAGTCCGCCTTCTTTTCAGTTTGACTGCATGGGAATAATTCGGACGAAAATGTGGAAAGTGATGCCAGCCAGAATTCGTCCTCACACACGGGCATGGTGTAACCAGCAAGCCACCCCAACTTGCTTTCGGCAGAAACATATCGTTCTATGATTACTTTAACCACCGGGAAGTTTTGTACGATCCGAAACCGTAGGCGCATTGACACAATTACGAGCCTTCTCCGCGTTGTTGTCCTTTGGACACGAGTGCAGGACAACAAAATCAGTCACGCGTTGCATTCTGAACTCCACGTCGACTTCCAGAACTGAAGTGGTCAGTCTGCCGCTAATCCAGAGGAGAACGCCAGTTATAACGGGACACAATTTGTGAACTTCAACTTCTTTCTCTTCCAGTGAGCGTACGAGTTACATGGAATTTCCACTTAACGAGGGAAAGCTTCTAGCTGTGCTGGAGATGAGGCGTCTACTTTGGCTTGTTGTAACCCATTACTGTTGGAAAGCCTACATTTGTTATGCCATTTTGATGACTAGCGTGTGTTGGTGTCCAATGAGGCTAACATCCCTCCAATCGAGTGATGGATTATAACCATTTGTGTCAATCAGAACATCTCTGGCGAAAATCTGCGGTGACTTACTGGATGCGCTTGGGATATTAAATTGCAATATTACCCCTACAGCTGAGAACATTATATGGGCTCGGTAGGCTTGAGTGCGCCCGCATGAAAGACTGGTACGCACCTTAATCGTTTTGAACAACCCAACCGCTATTGTAAATATCATTCACTACTCAGCCTTTGCGATGCTCTATCGCATAAATAGAGGTTCTATCGAAACGGCGGTCTATGCATAGACAAATATTTCGTTCAAAGTCCTGAGTGAGTTCCATCAGAGGAACGGGACCGGGAAAAGTGTGGCGACCAAAAACGACAAGTAAGGACAAACGCTACACGAAGAGACAGATAACAAATAAAGCCGCAGCGATACGGTCTCGATTGGGGGAAAACAAACCAGTGAAGATTGTGAAGTGCTGGCAACAAAGGAACAATGGCTTAGGCAGGCGCGTCATGGGCAGAAAAAGAACACGGAGTTAGGTGCTGTTGATAAGAATGTGGATGGGTGGGTAGGCACAACAGGATCTAGTCTACTAGGGTTTGGATAATGTACAAGTATACCCACATTGCTTTACTCAGTTGGTGGTTCTTGCCCAAACGGCAACAACATTGAAGTTGAGGAACAACGCGTTGCTCCATTAATTACAAGACAGTGGATCAAAAATGTTTCACCGGGTAACGTTCAATGTTTGGCGCAAAGAACTAGAATGGATACGCGATTGTTATGAAATAAGCACGCATTGTTGGGAATGTTGAACTGCACAGTAAAATTGTAACAAAAATAGACCACCTTAGGAAGTCATTGCAGCGGTGAGATATTTAGGCTGGGACTGGCGTAGGTGAAATTGTGCCTTTTCCTACGGAACTCCGCACACTGAGCTTTCACCACATACATCAGCAATGATATCTTTTATAATGGAACTGATGGGGCGACAAACCCAATCGGTATATATAAACTGGAGGTGATAGGGAGGACACGTCTTCTTGTGGCTGGCTTATAAGTTGGCCAAAAGTCTGCATCAAGTTTGTCGGTCTCATTGTCTCCATTTTCATTTATCGTAAATTCGGAGAGCATCAGGCTCACCAGCACACAGCCGATGAATTTGAGATATGTAACCGGGCGCGGGTTTGGTATATTCCGGATATTTCATGAAACGTCATCTCGGGAACTGAAGTTATGAAATATCAATTATATCAAGAAAACCTGAGTTAATATCACGTTTTGGAAACTTCCTCATGCAGACTCTAATTGAGGATACATTTTCCCGTTCCCACAGTGTTTCATGGGATTAGTTTTGCTTAAGTACTACAGTCGCCAACTTCAAATTGCGCCGGTGAAAATTTGCGTTGAATTCGTCGTTGTTGATGGTTACGCACTTCTGGATACAGGGCTATGTTGTCGTGCGTGTAGGTATTTTATCTCACGTTAGGCAACCTGAGTTCGCGTTTAACTGTACTTGCAAGGACGAGTGTTTGGATAGGTGAGAAACAAAGTTCGCACTTATGCTATTCATACTAGAGCTTAATTATGCAACTACATAATAACAATATTCAAAAAGTTATCTCATGAATCATATTTGTTCGATGCCTCCGTGAATCCACTATATTGCTATATCTCGTGTAGTAACCTAGATATGCTACTTCTACTACACCCTTGAAACCAGATATATTAGAGAAGGTTGCATTTGCAAGCATTTCATCGGATTTGTTGAATGATGATGATGAATGTCCATTTGCCTGATGTAGTCGGAAGTTCTGTGAGTTTATTCCAACATATTTTTGCTACATCCGGTATTTTAACTTGGGTATTCTGTTCCTAACACTCTTTGGATGTCGAGGTAGTCCGCAGATATAGAGTTCAACCGATCCGTGAATGCATTCTGTAACGGTCAACTTTACGAATTAAAGCTTACACATTTTGAAGTAACTTTTATGAAATCCATGAAAAGTTTTCAGCGGATCCTTCCACAATGAATTTCTGCGTTGTGTCGGGTATAGTTTTATTACGTTGTGAATTCTGCAAGCGACCCAATGTCGCCTTGTTTACGGATACCTTGTGGTAAGGTAAGGACTTTGTGATGCTAAATAGCTAGGTGTGCACACCCGCTCTTCTACCGCAGTATTCGATATTGTTTCCGAATCTATTGAGGTTTCTGCGGAAGATATATTTTGGTTTGTTCCGAGTACTCACACTTCTTTGTTCAAACCTCTCGTGTTAACTTGCTTAGGTCCATACTTTTCCCTTTGGAGCCAAAGAAGGCATTTACTTGCCAACAGTTTCATCGTAACAGTTAACTTGTGCGCATATTATTGTTCGGCTACAGTGCATGGCTGGTATTTACTAGGGTAGTTTGTCACTTCTTATTTTCAACTAGGTTTACTCTAATGACATGAAGTCCTTCCGTATATTTCTAAACAAAAAGTGAGATCGCCAGGAGGAACAGTGTAGACAAGTTTGATGTCATCAGCGAATAGGAATAGTTTGCCATGCTTGATAACTTGACATATGTCGTCTATATACATAAGAAAGAGTAACGGTCCCAGGACGCTTCCTTGAATCACTCCACTAGTGACTGGTCTGGGTGTTGAGCTGTTATCTCCGATTTTCACTGTTTGTGTGCGGTCTACAAGGTATGAAGCAAACCAGCTAAGCAATGGATCACGTATACCAAAAGATGCCATTTTGATCAGAAGACGCCTACGAGGCACACG
>LOND01002871.1:0-12263 GCA_014220965.1 Paragonimus kellicotti | reverse complement strand
CCTAACCTAACAGTCAAGGTTGTGCGGAGACAATGTGCTTTGATGACGGCAAAAATGGAAGGTCCAACGATTTCGCCATTACTTGGTATACATGATATCGAAGAAGTATGTGGGAAATGTTGTCCTGATAGCAGGAAGCAGGAAATTTCGCACTTTTGATTGGTGGTTTGTTTCCGGACTGTGGGACCCCCTATATATATGGACAAGGACACGATGTGAAGGAATCTGTTTCGGCATCTTTGTTGTGTCAATATGTGTCTCCTTGACTTGTGACTTTTCGTTTATTCGTGAGGCAGACCTTATTGTGCTTATATTGCGAACGTTGGACATTGTGTGCACTGTAACTTGTGATTGACTCATTGGAATATTACAGTACTCGCGTGACGGTTAGCCTTTGACCTTCTGGGTACATTTCGGTCCCAACTGACTTATGAAACCAGACCACCGTTGAAAACGATTAAGATGTGGTTGTAGCAACTATTTTTGTATTCCTTCCCTAGTATTGCGGAGATATTTCGGTCCAAACTTGCTCCCAACTTGGGCCTTCGCCTCCGGGTTACGCACGGTTCGACGATTAAGCGTGGATCGTTACTGTTACTCTATCATTACCCGCACACAGTCTCTCAGTCCCTTTTTGTTCATACTGACTGCATCCAAACAAACAAGGGGCAACTGAGCATACGCAATGGTATGGCGTAATTCAGCTGAGACAGCTCTCGGATATCACCGTTCCACATGTTACTGAAGAACACTGTCTACTGGAGACAGTGCAGTGATTATCGTGCTATCAACAACTTCACAATACCCAACAGATGCAATACACCTCACATCAAAGATTCAACTTGGCACGCACTTCCAAGTTGCTTAAGAGGATGTATTGGAGACAGTCATTTACTCATCTTTTGGGCTTCCTGGGTTCGCAAGAATGACATTTTGGCTCAGTAATACCACCTAGACTATCCGCCGCCTCACGGAAAACGTATTACCAGGACTACAGCCCATGTAGCACACTGTCCGTCGGACTTTGCCGGTATCCCGCGGATGAGTATTGTTACAAATAACAATTACAGCAATTAATTATGGCATAAACAAAAGTCAGTTAATTGTAATGTGAAGAAGTGACCATTGTTTCCACCAAATTTAATGATGTTTGTTTATACGCAATTATCGTTTTAGACATTTTCCGATGGCTGCGCTTCCGCGGTCCGTGGAGTAGATGGGAAGGAAGTTAGACGTTTTTGTATGTACCTCAGCGCATAGACGCGATTAACTTGTTTCGTACCTCCAGGTGCAAAACGCAGAGGGAGTGTTTTCAGATGGTTATGTTTTCTTTGCTCTATGTTAATTACTTACGTAGATATGGAATTTCAAACATATCCGTAAAACTCGTATTATTAGGGTTGATGTTGGAGTTTTGCGTAAGTTCAAGGGGGCGTATTCTGGTTACTCAATATGAACTGACAAGTATCTGTGGTATTATTGAAAGGCCTAGAAAGAATACAGTAAGGTTGTCATGCTTCACTTTCGCTGTGTCCAGATTATTTACGGATATATGCTATTCCTACCTCATCCTTGCAACTTTATCCTGCATCTATTTTTTCGTTCTTTTCTTTCTTTGCTTTGATTTTCCGCGGATAAGATGGGAGAACTCACGTTGCTGTTGAATGGGATTAGATTGCTCTGGTGGAAAAATTTGGTTCCGGAATATCTGGACCAGTCTAGGGAATGATATTTCAAGAAGACGGAATATAATTCCCATTCCGTTCGCGTAATTCTTTTGAAAATTAGTTCAAGGGGGTTTGATTGATTCGAAAGTGTTGAAAATGAATACCGAAATCGTCGTGAACGAAATCACCGGTTTTACAGAGGCCAAAAAGATTTGCTGGCGAGTTTGTTCCACGACTCGCCGTTCACCGCGTGGGCGGCGTACGGGCACCGCAACATTTTGCTACTTGGGAGTTCACGTATGTCCAAAACGATTATTTATATGGTGATTGTCATTACAGCATCTTCAACCAAAGGACTTCAACCTCGAATATACTCAGAAACATCTCGTAGTGAATGCCACTAAACCCATTGCTCATTACTGTTGTTATGTTGCACTGTTGACAATAAGCTGTACAGTTGCGCTCGCGAGATAAATATCTGATTCGGTCTGTCCGTGAAGTTTGAAGCGGCTGAACGAGCCGAGTTGCATACGTTGGTGAGGAAAGAACATTAAAATATCGGGCAGTTCATCCTCGAAATCCAGACTCAAGGCAGTTCGGTGTAATTTCGAAGACCAATTACAAACTCAACTTTGTGACTGTTTGATCGCTGGAATAAATACGCGTGATTTGCAACAGCAGCTTCGGCAATTATCCGTTTCGAGGGATTCGGCTTGAAGGTCGTTCAAAAGGGAAAACGGTCATTTTGGCGCGAATCCTCGTTTTTAAATATTTTGGAAATTTTAAAATCGGAATTCCAGGCAAAGTACTCACAATGCATCAATTTTAAATAAACAGCGGTACTGCAAATATTGAAATACATCGATCAAGTGCCAAAAGTACTGGTTTGGTGATGAAAAAATTTCCACCATTTTCGCGAAAATCACCCGTTATTGGCGTTAGCTCACTTTTTCAAGTCTTGTGAATGCGCTCATTGCAATTTCCAGATGGAATACGTCATTCTATAGCCTGAGAGTGCTTCATTTGTGTGGTTTCGAAGATATGGTCGAAATGGAAATATACGACCACACAATGTTGGCATTGCATTTCAACAAGAACACTAACACATTTGATGATGAAACATGTATGACAACGTTTCCAGCTTCCTTGTCTATACGATATTTGTACTGTTTCTCTTGTTTGGAAGATTTCAGATAGATACTGGTCGACGAAATGTTGTCCTTGGAAATGGTTGGAAATGATGCTATCATATGGCTGTTTTCATCTTCGGTTGATATGCAGCGGCGTGAGGAAAGGGTATTATGTCCCACTCTATCACTTGGAATCTTCAGAAGTAAATTCTATTCACTCTACTGCATTGTTTCCAACTAGATTGAGGTCGCGTGTCGTTCATACGAAACAGTATACGGAACAGATGAACTCAAGCTGCCTGCCGATCATTGGGAGGTATACCTCTCAGCCAGTCGCGACTTGATGGTTAAAACGCCAGGTATCTATCGCGGTGCAGAAAAATACTCCGATCAATATGACAATCAACGGACTCAAAAATGATGATTACCATGTACCACAGACGCTTCAATACAAGTTTCTCATCACTTCCCGCATGTGTTCGTTCTCCATGTTGTTCATGGCGAACGTCATTCGGAAGGAGCAGCTACTAGTGTGAAATCTCGGACGTTGTTCATAGCCTAAGTCAATCGGATGGAGCAGCTACTAGTGTGAATGCATACTGCATTCTCAGACGTTGTTCATAGCTGTAGTTAGTCAGGTTGAAGCAGCTACTAATGTGAATGCATACTGCATTCTCAGACGTTATTCATGGGCTAGGTCAGCGAGACTGTGCTAGCGATTTCATTCTCTGGATAGATCAGAATCAGCAATGTTTGATAATGAATCCAAGTATATTTTACTATATACAGCTCTTCTGTTCGATATATGGTGGGGAACAGTTTGACGATTAGGTTCGCGGGAGTTATCTTTCCGGGTGTGACTAAGTGGTACTTGGCGAACAGCCAGGTTCTTACTTCGGCGATAGGCTGAAACTGTCATATATACATAAATATATACTGCAACCGGCTTACTCGGACATGTCTGCGATATTTTCTGTTTATACAAGTCATCAAACTTGGGAAACTTTGAGGTGGGGATCTAAAAGGTGAAAATGGGCGGGCGAAATAATTGAGGAACCTACTGACAACTGCCGGTAATGGAACTTAACGGTACTGATAGTCCGTTTGCAGACGAGTCGTATAAATTTTGAACCCGCGGAAATTCCGCATCAATTTCATGACTGGAAATATTTTTCAAATGTTAATTTAATAGAGGCTTCCCACCGATTCCACTTGACACAGCTTACAGTGTTCTGACAACAGTCAATACACCTTCCTGGTTGTTTCGGTATAATTTTTCGTCCTTCTGCCTGAATGCATCGCCTGCTATATTTCACGATGCTATGAACCCCATTACTGCCAACCTAGAGGATATTTCCGTCCATCAGACGATTTCACTGTTCACGCGCCATCTTTGACTATTCATGATGAACGATTGTATGCTCTACTCGAACGTTTTTGCTCTCTAAACGTTGCTATTAATTCTTCCAAATGCATTTTTGGTACGTCCAAGTTCTCATGTTTAGGGTTTCTCGTTGATGAGAATGGTTATCGTCCTGATCCTGATCGTTTTTCACTTCTATCTAGGGCATCCACTCGGAAGACCTTTGATGATTTTTGTTCTATAATGGGTTCTCTTCAGTAATAACCTCAATTCATTTTTAACTTTGACGGTTGGGCGAAACCCTCATTTGATCTTCTTCTTCAAAATAATTTTGTTTGGACTGATTTACATGAACGAACTCTCCGAGTTCTGTTGAAGTTTCTGTCTTCCGATGCAGTATTACGTACGTTCTCTCCAAAGTTACCATCAACATTGATTACTGATGCATCACCAACGGGTATTGGAGCTGTGCTAGAACAAGAGGGTCATCCTGTTATTTGCATTTCTAGACGCCTCAGTTCAGCAGAGCGTGGATATGCGCAAACACGGAAGGGAGCATTAGCGGTCTACTAATCAATCACCAGACTTCACAAATAATTGTTCGGTGTTCATTTCACTATAGTTACTGATCATGAAGCTCTTAAATTCATTTATAATCCCAACAAATCCCTTGCTAAGTCTTCTGCGGCCATGGTTCAACGATGGAGTGTTACTTTGGCTGCGTACTGTTATAACATCCAGCATCGCAGTGCAAAATTCATTCCTCATGCTGACTATTTATCTCGGTATGCTGACTCCGGAGAGGGTGGTGACTCAGACTGTTTATTGACTCAGCCACTTCCAGTTTCTCGTTCTGATTTGATTCGTGACACTCGAAAATACTACCATGCAATTTTTACTTCATTACGTACTGGTTGGAACTGCAGTGTTCGGTGAAGATTTCCTCAATTTTTCGAAAGCCGAGAGGAACTCTGGTACTCCTGATAAATTATTGTGTCTTGTTGGTGGAACTGTTATTCCTCCCAAATTTCGATACTGGGTACTGGATGACTTACACTCCGGTCATTTGGGAATTGAAGAAAATGAAATCATTGGCTTGTCTGACTTGTTGGATGGCCAGAATTTAATGTTGATTTATGTAACATTTTTGGAGGGTGTGCTGCGTGTGTACACAAAGCGCAATTGCGACCATCAAAATGGACACCTTGGCCAATGACTTGTGAAGCCTGACAACGAATACATGCTGACTATTGTGGTCCATTCTTGGACAAATACTATGCTTGATTATCCTTGATTCATATTCACGTTGACCGGAAGTTTATTTTACGTCGTCAGCAACTGCAGACTTCACTCTGATTGCATTGCGAAAAACGTTCAGTCGGGAAGGAGTACCATGTGCGTTGGTCACTGACAATGGCACTCATTTCACTGCGCAGAAGTTTGAAGACTGGCTGAAGAAAGTAGGATGTCGACATCTGCTCACTGCACCGAGACATCCTTCAAATCAACGGTGCCGTTGATAATTCGGTAAATTTAAGAAGTTACATGAACACCACTAATACGCGGAAACCCGTGTGCTATTCAGAGAACATTCCACAGTCGAAACGCCACGACCTATGGTTGGACGCACTGACGTCTATGCTCGACAGTCAGCCTACGTGCACCCTATAGTCACAACGCCACGACCTATGGTTGGACGCACTGACGTCTATGCTCGACAGTCAGCCTACGTGCACCCTATAGTTACAGAGCCACGACTCTTGATGGAACGCCACGAATTAAGGTGAAAGTAGAATGGACGTTTTGGAATGCATTTATTAACTGTGCATCATTATCTCTAATAATTCAACCGATTTTCCGCGGCCTCCCTGCTTTCCGTTCTGCCTCGTTAGAAGTCCTTTCCGTGCTGTATGTGAACGTTTGAAGGTAAGTGTTGAGTAACTTCAAAAGTGTAGCATAACTTACCGTACTCAGTGTAATTACTGATGTCGTCCTTGATGACACGCAGTACGCCGTTTTTCTCTATATGATTAAGAATTTGGGGCAGATTTTCTGCAACATCAATGTACACAAACACATTTACTTATTGCCGGAGGCTTCAACCTATGACGGATGTTGCAAATATCCATGGTCGTTATATACTTGCCGTAGACATCCGCAGCATACTGCTTCAACTCAGCAGTTTGAGCGCCGTAATGGAATGGATGCCTGAAGTCGCTCACTTCACTTGCAGGGAGCCGACAATTCGTTGGATGTACTTCGCACAAGAAGGCAGTTATGTCGTATTGTGCTCCAGTGTAGAACTAACAAGCAAGCATGGTTTTTCTCCTAACGACGTTGAAGCGTGATTGGCAGCATGTATCACGAGAACTGTGCAGTGGAAAGTATGTGAACTCAACTCACTAAACACGTCGTAATCCACGGCTTTCGACCCTACGTGGCTTGTATTTTCTACACCGATGCGGTATCTGACACTTAACCCCAGTGGTACTCAAGCCCACATTGCCATAATTCAAATGTCCACCGCTCGAGTTTTTCGTTGAACCAAGCACGTGCAAGACATTGTACTTTTGTCAACAATCTCTAAACTTCTTGAAACTCGAAAATCCCCGATCTTGGAATACATCTTCGAAGCCCTGATAATACATTTACCAACATAGGACGGTCAACCGTTATCCGACCTTGAAAAGCGGCTTCAAAGGAAAACTCCTGTACACTGTCACAACGCCCGTCATCATTATTTTCAATCTCGACGCCAATGAAGGATAAACCAATTACCGGTCGGTTAAAACAAATATTTCAAGGATCCTGAACAAGTCCGTCGCGAAAACCAACGATCCTTATACTCCGTATGCATAATTTCCGGCCAACATATGCTCTGCGCTTGTCACTCACAATCCAAGAATGATTGTCTTAAATACATGAGTCACGGCGTACATTTTCTCACAAAACTTCCTTGAGGTACATAATAACAAAGGTCAGTGAGATTTACACCATGAAGAACAACACTGAGTTAAAAATCAACACTCTCTAGGAACATGCAAGAGAGGGATATTGGCACTCACACTCGGAATGTTCTGTCAGAAAATATCCTAATCACGTCAGTGTTTGATTTCAAACTTATCCTCATCATACGATTTAACAGAATCCAGCAAGACTTATTATAGGGAGAACGGTAAAACGTAAAGAATTAACCTTAGGCTGGTTGAGTAGGTGCATTTTCACGGCGCCTTCATTCATTATCTTGATGGGATTCGGTTTTCTTGCATTTGGAATCCTTTGGGTGGCTATTGCAAGTCCTCTTTGCTATGAAAATTATTCATGGGTAGTCAATTCTGTCGTCAAATAACGATAAAATGATGTATTCGTGGTTATCTGGCAATATTCCGGTGATATCGTCGGAATATTTGAAAATCGTTGATTTCCGTGACAGCGAACTGCTTGTTTCAACCAACCGTTAAATGCTTCGTATTCATTTGGCGCCAGGGTCGAATATATTAACTGTTGGCGCTGTGACAACGTACACTCGTTTTCCTTTGAACGTGCATTTCATGGTATATCAATAGTTAACCGCCCTATGTTGGTGAAGGATGAATTGTTAGAAATAATGACGTACAGTGAATAAATGCTTTCCAAAACGTCCATTCTACTTTTACCTTAATTCGTGGCGTTCCATCAAGAGTCATGGCTCTGTAACTGCAAAGTGTACGTCGGCTGACTTTCGAGCACAGACGCCGGTGCGTTCGACCAAAGGTCGTGGAGTTTCGACTGTGGAATGTTCTCTGAATAGCACACGGGTTTCCGCGTATTAGGGTGTTCATGTAAGCTTCGTAAATTCACCGAATTCCTTGATACCATATCGCCAAACCAGCTTATGCCCGATTACAAGAGCAGTAAATATGGCAATCAGGTCACACGGACTAAGGCTCACTTTATGCCTGGAAATCGCCCGTTGCAGTCGTACCCACTGGCCCACGATGTCGCTAAATATCTGTTGTTCCCATTTTCACGTGGTGATGATTATACAACCTCACATTTAAGTCAGCTGTCAGCAACTATTTCATGGATTATTGAATGCACAAGTTGAAGAAAAATGATTCACAACTTATATTATGCACGTTCATTATTCATTCGTTGCTAAAGCTCCTTTTATCAACCAAATCACAACTTCCAGCAACATCGTCAACGTAGTTCGTTGTCGAAGTACCGCGGCTTCTTAAAGTCCTTGACAAACATCTTTAACACATTAAAAGAAAATTATTTCCTCCGCTGAATAGGCATATTTCATGCTTTCTATAATGTTCCGCCAATTGTTATTCAGAATATGTTACAAACTCATATATTAACGGTTTACTGATGTAGCCATGTACTCCCTGCGGATAGTTTTAAGCCTTATGTGACGTCGTGTACTCCGTGCTTCTGTAGCGACCCCCTAGAATGGCTCAGCTTTTGTTGGTATTTTGTTATACAGTTTGATACTTCCTGGCGAGACATATCTGCCTGGCCCAAGTGTATGCCATATTTCTGCCAACGTAGAAACTTCTTCACCTTTCCGTTCCGCGCGCTACACGCAGGACGCTTGCTGGCTGTACATTTTCTTGTTCCTCGGTCGTGGCAATATATAGAGTACTGCGCTGTTTGTTGTCTTCTGAATTATTGCCATTGGGTAACTCATCGAATCTGGAGTGAGATTTGTGGGAGAGTTCCCACACTTTTTGTTATATCACTCACTTTAACTCTTTCTTTGCCTACATGTATACTTGGTGGTTAGAGCGTGCTGGTCGAAAAATACTCTTTCATTCTTAAAGATCACAAGTCTTCCGTTCTACTCGCTGTCTATGCGTTTCCTGTACGTACTTCCGGAGTAATCTCTTTTGGTGATTATCTCCACAATGGACTTGGAATCTCCTCGGGGCTACAGAAGGGATTAAGTCCGCGGGGAACGGATAAATTCTGTAAGGTAAGATTTTAAACTTATGCATCTTTCCGAACTACTGTGGGTCGGTTTCTTTCATCTCAATAACCTGATTTTTTATCCCTAGTTTGTATGTACGGTAATTGCCGTGTATAACGTTTTGGTTTACCACACGAGTACACAGTTATACTACGTTTCCACGCGTGTCTAGTTTTTGACGCAATGAATCTGTCCAGGTGCCGCGTCCTATATATTTGTGCTCTCATTCCACAAATGTCAACTAGAAGAGAGTGGTTCGTCGAACGGTTCACAGAAAAATCCAACTACTTCAGGCGCACTCAGCTGTTAGGTTCTGCTCTATACGATTTGCAACGTTCAAAAACGCGCACTCGTGCACTTGTTGATTCATCTGTGTGTAACTACCACCTGTGAAGTTGATGTGCGGGAACAATTTGCATTTGTTCCGCTGGTTCACCTAAGCACACTTACCATGTCTAATTCCCTTTGGCAAATATGTTACTTATAGGTAGTAAATATTTTTTGGAAATTTTTTCAGAAATCGTCAATCCAGTTCAGGCCATTGTGAATGGACCACTGATTTTCTTGTAGTTGAAAAAAGGTTCGACCTGTGCTAGTTTTCTTAGATGGCACTTTTAAAGCAATGTGACCGCATTACGGTCATCACTTTCATCTTTTTCAGTTAACCTTTGTCTGTAGATGGCTATAAAAAGCGGGCTATTCCCTGAATATTATAATTTTCATGTCTGTGGTATGCATTTTAATTATGTTTTTGTGTGCTTTATTGTTACCATTAATATAACGTTTGTAAGACAATCGGCTTCAGTTAAGATTCGTACAACCCAACATGAGGCTATGGGAAGGACCTGTGCGCAAGCCGACAGCGGTCAAGGGCTGTTGATAATCGCAGATAACAGACAACACTGTGTGCTTCAGCACACTGTCATTAATGTGAAAAACCTTACCTAACGTGAATGGATCTCAAACCCAAGACGACGGATGAGCAGTAAGAATGTACGATTTCCTAACTACTAGACAGTGGGATGTTCGGTTTAATTTGAGACTGTCATACTTGTGGTGAGGTCAAACTAGTCACATGCGAGTGAAATATCAAAGCTTGGTGCGCCGTTGGGGCTTTGTGTGTGGAAGATGTGCAATATTGAACGAAACTGTTTACGCAAAGCGGGTAAACTTCCCATCCTTCTCCCTCATCAAACACGTTCTTGTCTGAGGCAGCTGTATGCCTTCAGCTCGAAGACGCAGTGAACAGTAGTGCTACCTCATTTTGTATCTACTCATTCGCTTGTTCCTGTGGAGCAGGTTACATTGGTCGCACAACAAGGCGCTTGTCGGAGAGAATACGCGAACACCATCCGGCTTGGCTGACGACCGGACAACAACGAAAGATTTCCAGCGCAATTTTGGCCCACCTAGTTGACACGGGTCACAGGAGTCAATGTGGATGTCGCATTCAAGCCGATCTACCGTGTCACCCGTGTTCACACCAGAGGTGTGAAATGTCGTATCTTGGCTGCTGCGGAGGCGATCGGAATCCGGCTGCGAAACCCTAATCTGTGTGCGTGGAAGTCTGAAGTTACCCTGGCCTGCCGTCGTTGGAACACTTGACACGGTGCCACAGTAACCATGTCCGTAACTCCCCAATGACATTAGATTCACATTGTATTAAGTTCCACAAAATCCTGACTGACTCGCTCTGCTAACACACTCAGCCATACTAGGCCCACCTCTGTTATCTGGTTTAATTCACTTCGGTTCAGTTTCCAACAGAAAGCGTGTGATGACTTCCTTGAAATAGAAGTGGAATAATCGGTTTAGCTGACGCCCAGAGCTTGTTAGAACGCGGTATTAATAGCACAATGAATTTTAGTAATTCCAGTAATTGTCTCCGGGGCACACTTGCACAAATTATCATCACTGATGTAAGAATAGAACAGTGACGGGAAATAGGCTCAGTGGCAATCACCACATCCGCCACAGTTTAAGTGAAAGTCAGAACCGTTATACGTTCCACGTGGTTTATCTGTGGGTTGTTCAGGCAACCGCGACTATAGTGGTTCGCTTTCCAAAGCTTTTTCAATCAAGTGTCTTGAACCCGGGATAAACTCAAAAATAACGGTATCAGTAATAGGCACAGAGGAAACAGAACCAGATGGCATACAAACAAGTTGGTCGGCATGTCTACAACGAACAGACCCATAATTCAAATCAAGTAAGCGAAACATTGAAATACCCAGGTTATTGAGTACAATTACTCGAGATGATCAAAAACTGCCATGGTGGTTCACAAATCCAACTGATTCAGAGCTAAGGTTGGTCGCTGGAAAGCACTGTTTTGAGTAGCTTTGCTGGACTGTTTCCAGTTGTTGAATGGCCAAAAGCTCGACAGAATATCGGGGCACTTTCCACATCACTCTTAATACCTTCAAAGTTAGATGAACCGGTTGACTTGATCACACCTTCCAGAATATGCATAAAATTTTCCGCGACATCGTTGGATTGAGGATGTCTCGGTGCAGTGAGCAGATGTCGACAGCGGACACTTTTCGGTCGGTCTTCAAACTTCTGTGCAATGAGATGAGTGCCACTGGCAGTGACGAAAACACACGGTACTCCTTCCTGACTGAACATTTTCGGTATACAGTCAAAGCGGAACCCGCATTTGCCGACAACGTGAAATAAACTTGCGGCCAGCGCCAATATGAATCAAGAATAGCCAAAACATAATAATTATTCGAGAATAAGCCACAATAGTCAGCATGTATTCACTGCCAGACCTCACAATTCATAGGTCGGGATGTGTAATATCCCGCAGTTGGAGGACCCACGTGGGCAATAGTAATTCACTGTGCAAGGGATGGAATGTCCGCGTGTTGTAAACGGATAGTACGAAAGTTAATCATAGAACTGATGAGTTGGAAGCCGTATTCACAACCACTTAACTGAGCGCAGAAATTCGTAGGAAGTGTTTATTCAGAAACACATGCAAAACAGAAGCACGACAACGTGCTGGAAAAAGGAGATGTGTACAAGTCGACAAAACAAGCGTTTTACAATTAATCATTGCTCTCTTCCGTTGTTGCTTCCTGCGTTTGGCCCAGGTACGTGGTCGCCGCAAAACTTGGAAGGGGGGGAAAAAGCACAAGTTGTTA
>LOND01002870.1:50984-61667 GCA_014220965.1 Paragonimus kellicotti | reverse complement strand
GGAAGGTAATATCAGGTAAGTTGAAATCGCCCATTAAGAGAACGTGGGAAAATCCTACATGGGGGAAAAACTTCCAGCCCAGATAATAAAAGTTTGTCTTTTGAATTATCTGAGGATGGAGGACTATAGGGGACACCCACAAGCCAGCGTTCAGAACCACTTGGGCGAATCGAGCACCAAACGGCTCCCTCGATCGCAGCAAGTACGGGATTGTTAAAAAGGAAGGTCTGAAGAGACGTGTGAATATAGAAGGCTGATCCTCTTTCACAAACTTTACTTCCTAACCGCATGGAAGATAATCATATCCTGTGAAGCGAGCTCGGAAACTGGGTAGGATATGCTGGGCCACGTTATGGCAACAATCCGGGGCTTTGCGGTAGAACAAATTTTACGAAGCTCAGGTAATTTATTTACTAAGCTAAGCGCATTTGTGTACATGCACCTTACAGAGTTAATGGTAAACGAATGAACGTTATCCTGGGATTCTGAATGGGGTGGTTCATTCAAAACGCAACGCTGATGGAGGTCGCCGACTCCACAGGAGTCGGCTGTAGAGAGTTTTTTGAGGCCATTAAATCCTCAATAGGCACCACCAGGCGACTGGTACGCATGCGGTGATTGGCTTTTAATAAATCTCGTTCCTCTTTAGAACGATCACGCCAGGGATAAAACGACGTCTATGGCGGAACCGCTCCAGTATGTGCGATGCCATCTCATGCGAGGTGACAGTAATTTTGAGGAGTCGTGGTCGAGATTCACCCGACTCCGGCTTGGGCCGCAGGATGCGGTGAATACGTTGAACTTGGACGTTGGTAAGTTCAAGTGCAGTTGACAGGAATCGCCACTGACTCTTGTCGTGTTCCAGATCATCGCTAACGGAATCGGGGACACTCCCTATGGTAACATTGCGAAGGCGGTCAGTGGTTCCAGTTTCCCCTCTGTGCCAGCTTCCGCCGCTGGCGTTCAGCCCATGGTATATCAGGGTATATCCGGGCCCCAGAGTTGTCCAGCAGCTTATGTGCCGCTAGAAGAACGTCTTCAGTCAAAGTGGATGACGGAAGCACGACCCTTGCTAACCGAGGTTTGTCAGCATGTGGCGAATCCAATTTCCTAGCCAACCTCGTGATAGAGTTTGGGACATTTGGATTTATGCCCATTTTTGTGCAAAGACTCGTCCAAAGCTCTCTATCATGCTCGTCACGGAGCGTTAGGCTGGTGGCGGCACATTCCGGAAGGTTCTGAACAATTACAGAATCCTCCCGAGCAGATGAGCTCAATCTTTTAGGAATGACGGTGTTGGTGCCCTTGGAGAATTTCGCCGAAGTTACGCCATCATTAGTGTAACTCTTGCGAACAGCATGACTGGGTTTCTTAGGTAAGACCGAGCGAACAACCTCAGAATTCGGTCGTGTTTGCTTGCATGCTGTTGGCGGGTTGTCAGCAGCAATGGGCATGAGCGTTTTCGGAGAAACCGAGGTAACCCTGTTTGACTTTGCTCCTGATGCAACCGACGCATATGATACTGTGCCTGTAACACTCGCGTTACATACCTTACTGAGTACAGCCGGTGGGTCAGGGGATGTCACATCCAATGCGTATGATGAAGTGCTACCTTCAGAACTAGGAGCCTGCCTAGCGTTTCTACAACAGAGGCAAACAAGGTGGATGCAGTCCAGCCGTGTTGCTGTCAACATTTTGTAAACCTCGCTAGATATTGCCCAGACACGAGGTGTGAAACCACGTGTCACAGAGCAAGCACTGCATGGCGTGGTCCCTCGCGCGGACAATCTTTTCACATGATCCACAGTTAGACCTTTTCACCATTACAGAGGCGACTGAGCATACGGTCAAATATTAACCATACAACGTAGAGAACGGTTCGAAGCCATAAACTTCAAACGTTCCGCTCGGTCAACAGAAAACCGCTGACATCTAAACGGACTAACTGACTGGATCCGGATGGATTGGGTCTCCAACATCGCATCCGTGAACAAATCGCTAAAATCGCGGACCGAAAAACAGAATGTTTTCCGGCGCGGGCGGGAAGTTTTGTGTTTTGAATATTTCTTAATGTGTGCTCTGAAGTTGGATATTCCGTCTTTTATTTCCAGATGTGGTCAACTATACAAAGATTGGAGAGTAAGCGAAAATTTCTAAAATATTTGTAAAATTTTCAGAGCAATGCGTCCAGTCAATTACACGCGGTTGACGCAATAGTAATGCCCGCGGGGAAATTTGACAGCGTTTATGGCAAAACACTGTCTCTTCATGTATGAATTCTAATTTTACTCATTGATTTGTCAGGTTTGGTTGTTCGGGTATGAGTTACAGGATACAATTATTGTATTCTGTGAAAAATCCATTCTTATTTTATGCGGTAAAAAGAAAATTGAATTCCTGCAACCGCTCACGAAACGCAACGATGAAAATCGGGAAGTCATCCTAATTCAGCGAAATCCAGTGAGTATCTTTTTCATGTTTACGTCATATCTAGTCGGATAATGACAAGGCGGAAATTGGAAGACTCATCTCTGCCATCTCGACGAGTCGTAATGTGGGGTTTGATACAAATTCGGTTCATTTTTAAAAACCCAGGGTCGTATCGTTGGGCACCTTGCTAAAGACAAATTTTCTTCTGAACTGACAAACGCATTTCAGTCAGCGTTGCAAACTGCGAAGTTCGAAATGCTTGATATATCTGGTGCATGTAGTGATTTATTCGCTGTTAAAGACGAGAATGAACTAAATTTGCTGAAAAAAGCCAGTAACGTCACATGCAATATCTTTACGAAAGGCCTTCGGGAAGAAATAATGGACACGATTGATTATGACAGGGTGAGTCACTTAATATCAGTCTTGGTCGATTTTTTGGTGGTTTCTGTTGCCCACGCTTTTCCTGTCGGTTTGTCGTGTAACCCGAGAAACGTACACATATAAAAGTGTAAGGTAGCTTACTTTGTATGTTGTGTATCAGCAGTCGGAATCAGACATCCGCGTCTTCCTTGTTGCTGTCTTCTAAACATCAGGTCTCCATGATTAAGTGGGTCGGACTCAGATTGGTCCTCCAGTTGTGCACATAGTTCTCTGTTATGTCTCAAACGGACTTTCCGGTTCTTCGCAGAAAATTGTTCTCGAAGGAGGGATTAGATATTGACGCTCTCACCCATCTTCAGCAAGCGGTTCCACTAGGTGACTTAGCATGCATCCATTCACATCCTAACCCTGTTATATCTTTCTCTCATATGCGAGGTTCTGACTTCAGAATATTATCTGGTGGTCATTATTTTCATCATTTGCAACAACAGAGTGGATGACACCGATCTTTATCTGCTATGGGATAACAAAGTCTGTGTTCATTAGATCGGTCTATGCTCCCTCTGCTGACGAAGGTGTTTTGCGACGTTTTCCCACTACTTCCAATTGATAAAACACTTAAACTTTGTTGACCTTGCAGCTGACTTGAAAGGTAATCTTGGCTGCCTTATTTCGCAAGTGATTGGATTCTACATTTGGTCTTAGAATGGCGATACGATGGTAAGGTCATGTGTGAACGCGTTTCTCTTGTTTGTTAGTATCCAGTTTACTCGACTAGGAAGTTACACTCTAACCCGTTCCCTATCGTTCTGTTGTTGGACATACAAGTACATGTAGATGCAGCTCTTGGTTTGTCGTTTAATCATCATCTTTGTCGCTTCCCTGGTCCTGTTATTAATCTTGTCTAAAATAAGTTGAGCGACGCATACACTTCCAGTTAGGTGGGCGCGGACGTTGTTCATTTATGACGTCCGTGAGAGCAGTCACTCAATTTCGGGACGTAAGTAGTTTGGCCGACGTTAGCATCCCGATTTAAATGTTATGACTGTCTTGAGTTGTCGCAAACGGAGAAAACAGCCCACGTAAAGGCCGTGAGAATTACTTGTTTGGTCGAGCTGGATATAACCGATTTCCTTATTTAGACGTTAGCAGTGTCTTTTCGGTTACTCCTAGTTTAGTATGATGGAAAAGACTTACTTATCGTCATCTCAGTTTACCATGTCAACGGGCGAGCTTGATATTTTGGTGAACAATTCAACTGGCTGTCACACAACTTGTTAGGCTAGTACCGCTTATGAACGCGGTGTCGTAAACTTTTTGTAATCTGGATCACGCTTGAAGCGGCATTCAGATGATCGGCGTGTGTCGTAGGTTTATGACCTGAAAGTTTTGACGCCAGAGTGTTGTTTTGTAAGGTGTTCCTGGCTTGTTGGTCTGGACTGGGGGGGATGTTCACCTATCGTTTGACACCGTTGCTGGTGGTGCTGTTGCCGTGAGACTGGCTGTTAGTCATGCATATCTCTGGTATTTTTCATTTATTTCTTCGTCTAAGTCTCGCACATAGTAATATGTATTGTCAATTAGTCAAAGACCTTCTATTGATTAAATGATCGAAGTGCAACAAAGCCGTAAGTCCAGACCTTCTCAGTCCTTCTCTGTGGTTTTTTTGCGGCAATCGACTGCAGTATTATTTGAAACCCGAAGACCGCTTTCCAACCAGTTACCCCTTACACTGCTTGAAGCTTTCCTTTTTATGTCCCAGATTTGTCACAACTGTACTGATGCCGCATGTAGGGTAAATATTGACCTCCATTGGGTAATCCTCACTTTTGGTGGAGCTCGCTAAGATTTGTGATCTTCCTGTCTTCCTGTACATTTGCATGTACGAATGGGATTGAGGGTTTCAGTGACCCCCTGTTGCAGATCATTATCTCAGTGTTTGGCTAATCGACAGGAGCTATACTGATGGTCTTACTATACTCAACCACTCCTCGAAATTTTTACAAACCATACTTAACGATGGGCTTGGTCCCTATTCAAAATGGCACTGAACATAGTCGTTCTCAATCCTACTTCCTATACTGTCAGGGCCTATCTTGCATCTGGATGTCTTCACTTGATTGTATGATGCCACTTCGTCAGATTACACTATAATGCGAATGACTAATTTGTGCGATGCCTTCGCCAACCTTTCACCCCCGTGTTCGGATGAAGTCGAGTTGTTGAGAGGATACATGCTCTGAAAACTTGAGATTGAGATGTGAATGTACTTTACAGCAGTACATCTGCGGTGAGCACTGACGCTTAACTGTTGTACAACTATTAGAAGAAAATTCTTATTTTCAGGATAGGAAAAGGGGAATAGAAAATTTCTACTGTTTGAACCCCATGTATTTCAAACAATCAACTTCAAGGTGCTCACTTCTTACAGACATACAACCGATTTGCAGCTAAAGGTGATGCAACTTCCCTCCGATTTTCATTACCTCGCCTCATTAAGTGTACGTACGACAAACTTTCCAACGACAACGTTCACTTCTCTATACTTGGTTAACCGCCATATCTTCTAATGTTTTGAGCTAAAGATCCAACAGGTCACAAAGATTCAGGGCGAATGGACTAACACAACTTGTGATTCTTAACCTATGGGTGGCTGCTTTCCTTTTCATTTGCCAAATCATCAGTTGATCTCCCTGTATCTTTCACCAGTCAGCTGGAAGTTTGGAAAAGATTATGGCAAGGCTAACGTTGAATTTACTTCCCTAATTCATGTCAATCCTCCGAGTCTGTTCCTTGAATTTATTCGGTCCTCGCTGTTCAATACCGTTTTTTACCCCCTCCGTCTTGTTGCTTATCCTCACTGTTATCTGATGTGTGTGGATGAACGTGGGTAGCGGTGGTCAAAGGTCTCGATTTGCTCGGTACCCACTAATTGTAGAATCCAGGTTTCGTAGCTGTAGAGTAGTGCGGCTATGTGTGTATTCTTACAAGTGTGCTGCTTAAGTTTAAGTGAAACATTTGGACGCTAAAGATGCCTCAGGCTGTTGAGTTATTCTAGCTGTCGAAATACAGGGCCAGATTCTACTCCCGAGACCCCCTGTCTTTCAAAATGCCGCTTTCCAACTGTCCACAGCCGTCGACAGCTCCTAGGACATCGTTTTCTAGTCAAGAACGAAAGGTATTACCAATCTAGAAGCAACACTGAATTTGAAAGCTGCTGAGTTTTGAGATCTTTGTATCCGATAATCAACTTTACCAAAGCGAAGTGCTCATGTTGCCCTCTGTGCAGTTTGTCACTCATTCGTAACGCCAGCGAGTCTCACGAGGTTATCCTGGGTCGAGCCGCTGTTCGGTGCAACATTGACGAAAAATACATTGGAAGTGGTAGTCTAAAAAACGGATATGGTCGCTGGACCAAGTGGAAAGATGCAACGTGTCGTCGTTAAAGACAGTCCATTGGTTACTGGTATTGTTGCTCAGCCGCTATAAAACCATAAAAAGAAGATTAATCGGTAGTTTAGGAGTAAAAGAAAGGACAGGGATTATACCTCATCTCTGCCAAATACTTTTTGCCTAAACTCGGAACTGGAATGTCAGGATATGTGCACTTTGCAAACAAACAACCGATCTGCAACTGAAAATAAGGCGTCACCTGCTTGACAGCTTCCTTGCGGTTTTCCGCTACCACGTTTAATTAAATACGTTTACTCCATGGACACTTCAGCTGAACAAAGGCAACATCTACGCTCCTGAACCAAGTTAGCAGCCATCTCCGTTAACGTCCCTAACCCGGGAGACGGATCGACCTCTGGTGGAAAACCTACTGGTGACTTCCCTTAGTTCTCTATACCACGTCATCATTTGTTCACCCCTGACCTCATTCCAGCCAGCTGGTACATGAGCAAAGAGTGCTTGGCGTGGCAGACGATTGGTTGGCATCCTTACTACATAGCCTAACCTGAGCACCCCCGAAGATTAAACAACCGAACTTGCTTCACCCTGTTACTTAATATCCGATCCCCAACTTCATGGTTGTTTGGCCGCTGATGCTACCAGATTTGTGAGGTTCTACGCAGATATAGGTGATCGAACTTTTGAAAATGATGTAGTCTTCTGCCCAAGTAATCATTCCAAAACCGTAGGGTTGTGACTGTTGCCACAAATACTTGGTGTACGAAGTCTACAAGCCTCGGAGCGATGCCCTTCAATCTCCAGTTAGCGAAAATTGCCCTTCCCCAGAGATGCCAACAGTGTAACAGTTCAACGACTCATTCTACATACCAGGAAGCGTTTGCCTTATTTGACCTCATCATACACAGTTCCTAATTGTTTTTAGTATCATCGACCTTCTGAATTTCGCCGAGATAGATTGAGAAATATACACAAGGGTGAGTGTCTTCTGATCACTGAATAATAAAGGGTTTATCTATCAAAATACGTTCCGAATTCAGTGCTATGCCATCTCGAATGCTGTTGTATTGTTAAGCCTAACAGCACCCAACTTGTGTAACCTAGCAAGTGACTGAACAACACTTGGTGATGTGTGGGCGAAAAACTTAATCTTGGATCGTCTTTCTGGAGCTTTGAAGTTGTAACTGAATGGCTGCGAGATACAATATCCAAGCTTAATTGAGCATTTCAAGACCTCATCTACTTCAGGTGTGATTAGGAAAGGGAAATGGGCAACATTGTCGCACCGTGCCTGGTGAGCTGCCACAGGCCTTAAAGTGGCCCAAGGCTTGAAGTCAAGTTACTTTCTAAATGACCTACTTCTCCGACATACCATTACTCGGTTGGCATTCCAAAAGTGCATAGGTCCCTGCGACATCTAAAAAGTCGACTGTTAGTGCAGCCTCGATCGTGGTAAAACAAGGCTTCCTGATCACAGGTGTGTTGCCTATGCGTTAGGCGTCGTTCGCGAAGTACAGTTGCCATAGATAGTTTCGACGTAGTGGAAATCAAGCTAATTCCTCGGTGGTTTATACACAAAGTGCGCAAGCTCTTTTTGAAATTGCGATCAGTGTCAGTCATACTTCCGTCATTCCGAATAACTCAATTGACCTAGAACCATCAGCTCTTCGGCCAAATTTGGGTCTGCATCTATAATAAGAGCAGGAGGAAGTTCGTTCGAACTTGTGATGTTTCAGGAACTTGGCCTATTGTTTGCAAAAGTGGAAATACGTCAACAGATCAATGACCACAGGTGTCCGAAGGTTTGGATGACTAGTCGAGCTGCTTTTGGAAGTGCTCAGCTCAACGTCCTAAACGTCATTGCAGGTTATGTATAGGTTCACCATCGGCTTCACAGTTCGTCCAGTTCACATACGCTTTTTTGCCACCTGTTACTAGAACGAGA
Source organism: Paragonimus kellicotti (assembly GCA_014220965.1). Classification (NCBI taxonomy): domain Eukaryota; kingdom Metazoa; phylum Platyhelminthes; class Trematoda; order Plagiorchiida; family Troglotrematidae; genus Paragonimus; species Paragonimus kellicotti. The sequence goes on along the minus strand of LOND01002870.1, from coordinate 53,497 downwards.
TGAAAGAGCCTTTAGAGAGTTTCTGGTAACAGTGACGTGTTCCATCTTGGTTGCGCGTTGTGTCCAGGGTGTATCGTGATCCTCTCTTAGTTTCTGGTTACGGGATTTCGCATGTTTTGTTACTATGTTGAGTTTAGCCTGATTATCTTGTTTACTGGAAAGCGAAACCTTTTGTTGGTAGGCCATTCGGACGATATTATCACAATACCCGTTTACAATCCCTTTTGTTATGACTGCGCCTCATTGCGATGCACATCTATTCCTGAGTTTTTTTTTGTCACCGTCTACTGGTGCTAGTTGTGTTCTGTCCTGTTTTCCAGAGTTAAGCTGAAAACAGAATCAACGCCGTTTCGCATTATGGCGCTTGTTTATCGAGCTCATAATTCGTTTTCACGTATGAAATTTTGAGGTCGATGTTGTTAAAGTACCATCTGGAAGTTTGCTTATAGCAAATGGAAATGTATGTAACTTCCTGTTATAAGAGTGGATAATCGTTCAGTCTTAACTGATTGGAAGTCCCGTTATCTCGAATGATCTTGTCTGGTTTGGAGTAGACTTGTAACCTCCACCCCACATGTTGCACAGTAAAGTGCACTTCGACACGCCTTTTAATGTGAATGCCTATAACAACTTATACTATGGGCGGGGAACAATGGTGCAGTCCATCTATAAAGCAGCTACATGTGCGATCCCCGTCTGCCTCGATTGCATCTGGCTAATTTTTGACTCCTTGGCTTTTTTATCCCAATCGTAACCCCGACACTGTTGTGGTGAGCAGCGATCCGAGTCGCAGTACTTCATTGTCGTAAACGAAAAAATGAATCAGTAACCCACGGTTGCATGTCATCTGATACTTGCATATATGTAAGATCTAGTGTTACGTCTATCAGACACCACTCTGCAGGGGTAGGAGTAATGCTACATCCACTAGACAGAAAAGGGTAAGTTGTTATACTTAGCATATACTAAGTTTTCTACACGTGCGCTGTCCCTTGCGATTTTGAATCATATCCCCAGCCATAGATATTCTGGGTCATTTGGCCCTCAGCCGGAGAGGTGCGTCGAGTGGACGGGCACGAACCTCGAAGTCAATTGTTTTATACCTCTTTGCGGAGTCTGGCAGCCATGTCACTTTATCCAGCCGTTTTCAGGTTCCGTTGGTAAGGCGTCACGAGTCAAGCAGTCAAGTGACGTACAAAGCTTGTGTGTCGGCCAGTGAACTCCATGACGGGATGTCACTTTATGTAGAGAGATGTTAGCTTTGCTACTCCTAAAGATCTGTTATCTGACAAATTTGCTGGTCGTATATTGATTCCACCATTTACGGATAGCCGTGCAGAAAAGCGCTTGTCGAGAAGGATAGTTATTGGCCAGTTTCCGCTGGTCTCGCAGCCGTATGACAAGATGGTGCCCAGGGCTGACGAATGTGTCTGAGTCTTCATAGAGAGACTCGTTTAGCTGTGGTAGTGGTGGTTGTCAAACGCTGTTCTTGCCTTTGAGAGCATCTGTTGATCGTTTCGTTCACACCCCCGTCAGCACCCGCAGTGACTGCTTAACTTAACACTAATGCATTTATTGTTGTAACGTATGTGCATAGTCTCGATCAATTTTCTGACTAATTCGGCAACATTCCTGTCTGTTAGACACCACCTTTTACAAGTTTGACTTAATCATTCTTCTCAACCGGAGTTCCCTTTTGTGGTCATGTTTATTTTCCAAAATTACTACGTTCTCTATTTGTAGAAAGTGAAACATTCAAAGTTATCCGGCAGCTGTCAGGGTGCTCTGAAAAAAACGAATCTACTCAACGGTTTGGATCCAGAAAGTTTGGAAATGTGCTATGACCCCATCATCCAGAGTGGTGGGAGATTCAACCTGAAATTCAGCATCGAAAGGTTGGTGCTGTTGCATTTCTTTTTCGTTCGATCACGAATACTCCCATTGTTCTCAGTGGAATTCCGTTGGTGCTGTCCCCATCAGACTGAGGAACATCTTGGGTAGAAATTGCTGATCAACAACGCTGTTAGGCGCGTTCTTGCTGAGTCAGAATCGTAATCTATAAAACTGCTAGTGCTGTTAAATAATCCTATTTTCCCCACTTTTTTTCTCTAAGAAAGCCATCACAGCTGCCTTTCTTTGTTGTACCGGACGCTTACCATACCACCATCTGGCTAAATTCGGTGCTAAATATGCGTGCATACGTGGCCTTACACTCAAAACATTATCCATTGATAGCGACTTCCGCTTAGATTCCAGACCCTGCCCCGTTTTCGATTCACACCAATCGATATTGGTGATCGTTTGGTTTTTTCTGTACTGCATGCAGTTTTGGTACCAGGAAAACTGCCAGCAGCTCACGCGTGCACTCGCTATTAACGGTGAGCTGCTAGAGACAATCGGACGACTGTGTCAACGCTGATAAGACATCTGATGGGATAACAAGTAGTATCTTTAGCCAGAGTTCGGGTTGCGTTTGCCAACTTACGCCACCGGATGTGTGTGTGTGTGTCTGT
>LOND01002870.1:37915-50884 GCA_014220965.1 Paragonimus kellicotti | reverse complement strand
AAGTTATCCGGCAGCTGTCAGGGTGCTCTGAAAAAAACGAATCTACTCAACGGTTTGGATCCAGAAAGTTTGGAAATGTGCTATGACCCCATCATCCAGAGTGGTGGGAGATTCAACCTGAAATTCAGCATCGAAAGGTTGGTGCTGTTGCATTTCTTTTTCGTTCGATCACGAATACTCCCATTGTTCTCAGTGGAATTCCGTTGGTGCTGTCCCCATCAGACTGAGGAACATCTTGGGTAGAAATTGCTGATCAACAACGCTGTTAGGCGCGTTCTTGCTGAGTCAGAATCGTAATCTATAAAACTGCTAGTGCTGTTAAATAATCCTATTTTCCCCACTTTTTTTCTCTAAGAAAGCCATCACAGCTGCCTTTCTTTGTTGTACCGGACGCTTACCATACCACCATCTGGCTAAATTCGGTGCTAAATATGCGTGCATACGTGGCCTTACACTCAAAACATTATCCATTGATAGCGACTTCCGCTTAGATTCCAGACCCTGCCCCGTTTTCGATTCACACCAATCGATATTGGTGATCGTTTGGTTTTTTCTGTACTGCATGCAGTTTTGGTACCAGGAAAACTGCCAGCAGCTCACGCGTGCACTCGCTATTAACGGTGAGCTGCTAGAGACAATCGGACGACTGTGTCAACGCTGATAAGACATCTGATGGGATAACAAGTAGTATCTTTAGCCAGAGTTCGGGTTGCGTTTGCCAACTTACGCCACCGGATGTGTGTGTGTGTGTGCTGTCTCTTATGAATCCCAATTTTATGTGGAAGGCTGATTGTGCAGTGCGTCTTTACGAACATTCTTCCTACTCCGCTGAAAACTCAACAGATCAAGTACGGTTATCAATGTCCTATTCGCATTTGGTTCGGCTATCTGCTGTAACGCAAAAAGATTAGAAAAGTTCATTGTTGGTAACTTCTATCCCGTTGTGAGCATATCCGCTGTGTCACTTTTCTTATCTTTCTATCAATATCTGCGGCAGATAGGTCCTTCAGCCGATAAGTTCTGATCTTTCAGTCACTTTATACACACTAAAGTACTTATGGTAAAGTTAATTGCGATTGCCGTTCACTAGCAGTTTTTCACGATCGCGAACCGGCAGTTACTTATTGTCTTACTTCTAAAGACCGATTTTTGATGTTTGTGCATCTCGATTGTCTGTTAGGACAAATGAGTTGGTATGCTAATTACGCCGGCATTCATTCATGCAACGAGGTAGGTAGAGGTTTAACCAGTTGAAATCCCCTGGTCCTTCCATTTGTAGATTGGAATAAGGCTGGCTTATTTTGGAAATAGGCGTTTACTTTATTCCACTATCACCTATCCACTGCCTTGCTGTATGGTCGTTTTAGCTGAAGACTTTAGCCAAGGTTTCAATCCCCGATCTTTCTCTTGCTTGAGCTTGCATGTCCTAACGATATCTTTTGTCCGTAGTCATGCTATTTTGTACAACTTAGGTTGAGCTCCAGTCATTAAACTCCTCCTGTGTACCTTCCGGGAATGTCTTCTATTATGTATTGATTTTGATGTTACAAAGTTCCAACGCAGCAACGTGTATTTGCACTTTCTTCTTGCCTTTCAGCGATGATCAGAATCTTCATTTTGGCGTCATTATATGTGCTTTGGGAGTTCGCTACCAGTCGTATTGTTCCAACGTGATCCGAACCTTGTTGGTTAATCCCACTGAGGAACAGTCAGCTGTCTACGCGTATTTACACGATTTGCTCGATTGGGCTATTGCTGAGATCAAACCAGGTTAGCACGTTCATTTTACCCAATATATGCTTCACTCTATGCTTATGGCCACCGTCTGTCCTGTCTGAATGCGCCTTCCTGATCGCATGAGCTCATTTTGTTACAGTATTTGTAGTCAAGCTCCTTTTTAGATTTTGCTGATAAAATGTAGGAAATTTGAGTGATATTTTGCAGTACAAAGCCTAATAATGTTTGTGATTTAGGTGACCCACATAACGATGACGTCTCTCGACAGGTCAGGCAACGTTGTCGTTCCCCCTGCTACATATTTCGACACTCGGTTTTCAGCCTTAAATTGCCTATGCGATATCATTGTTTATTCAACTTCAGTGTTGGATAATAAACTTAGATATTGTTGACTGGTTATTTTGCTAAGAAACTTTCACAAATAGCAACGGCAATGTAAAAAATAAAACGAAAACTCCTATCTTCGAAGCTAAAGTGACCTTCTCCAATCTAGGTCACAGGCATGGTTGCAAGGCGATAGTGTAAGCGGTAGTAGTGTTGAGCAGTGAAGTGTGGCTACCTAGATTGGAGGATAATTCGTTTCCGATTTTTTAACTTGTGTTACTTCGCACGCGTCTAGTAACGCCAGTGACTGGGCTAAAATGAGGTGGGGAAACGGACAAAAGTTGTTTTCAGTTTTTCAATCGCAAGATGTTTGTTGCCACGCATAGTACATTGTCACTTCTGTGATGGATACTGTCAGGCTATTCAAACCCGTGCTCCTATGGTTGGTAGACAGGCCTTACCATTGAGCTACTGCGAGGCGGATACTGATAACAAAAGTCAAACGAGTTAGTTCTCAGGACCTTTGTGGGTGCATGTGGTTTTATGGTTGAGTCATATACAAAGGACACTGTCCAGTCGTTTGCCACACCGAACACCGCCATTGTTAAGCCGATTTGCGTATCGTTCGAGGTGGACAATTGGTGATATGAACATAGTTACCAATAGTCTAGTCAGTAGTACTCACGTTGATTCACCGGACTAGGCTTCCGTGGCTCCTAAACCTGTGGTTGGAGACACTAGGACGAGCGGCTGCTAATCCGATTCACTTGTGTTATTGTTGTCATTGTGCGACTGAGTTGTCTGAGAGCTGGCGGTAACGACAGCAGGTTATCAATCGCGTATTCCTACTCCGGCTATAACGACTGCCCCTTCTGTGATTTGAGCAGCCTGACACTATCTAACCCGCAAATTATTTTTTCATATAACGACAAACATTTTGTCGCGTAAGTGCTTTGTTTTTAGTAACTAGGTCATTTTCTCGCCCTCTCCTCCCAGCTGTATCTTGTTTACCACTTCACGGTTGTGTGACAACTGGGCATCGACGCGAACCATTGATGTTTTGCTATCTCTATTGCTGATGTGAAGATTAAGACCATGTCTGTAACGTAAAGACAGTCACTTAAATGGGACAGCGTAGTGCCTTGCTGCTGGCTGTTATTTGTCTGTAGGCTGTTGACATGTTTGACTTTAGACATGAGAGTTTATGGTTCAGTTCCTTCTTCCCCTTATTTGTGAACTGTCTTCATGCATCATGATTGTGTAGCAGTTGTGCATCGGTATCTACTACCAGTGTTTTACTGCAACTGCTGGGGCCCCAGTATCGTCTGGGTGGGTTTACGATCGTTATGAATGAACGAATAAAAAAGTGACGATGTAAGGCTTGAATACCCCGTTTATACGCGCTGGAGTTGTGCGCTCACGATTTCCGACTGTGAGTACCACTCCTACTTGGTCTGAGTCGGATGTACCAACTGTGTGACATTTTGGTCTCCTGACGTGTGTTTGAGAAAGCTTTACCTCCGCGAACGATATCCAAAAAATGCCTAGGCTGTGCTGGTCCTGTCACGTATCTTGCATATTGGCAAGGTCCCGATCGCGTACTGTACGTTGTTTGGTTTGAACGAACTGCAACAAACAGTTGACGTGACTGTACGGGTTATGAAGTTTGGATGGTTCCGCTGAGCTGTGTGTAAGTGTAGGATCTTGCGCGAAGACGTTGAGCAACGCGTAACGATAAACCAGCGATCCCAAATAATCAAAACAAGATTGGATCACAATGCTACGGTACTGTTGAAGAAATTGTCAGTGACGACCGCATCCGTTTTGATCGACAGATCGTTTCGGGGAAATTGATTACAATCTGGTACCGAACAGGCCAACAGAGTTCTTTCGAGCAGTCAACAAGTTCAAAACAATGGGGACGAACCGAGCTCCAAAAAGGTGATGCACGCACCATTCAAGCAAAGTACATTAATAGGCAACTGATTACTAGCTCAAACTGACGCGATTATATATATATATATATATATATATATATATATATATATATATATCCAAGACAATTAGCATAGGTCTTTATGAATGGGGAGGTCAAACATCCGGCGGGGTGTGAAGATGTGATCAATGCAGCCATGGTCAGAGTAAGACCCAGCTTGCTCCCCTTGTATATGTTCTTCGTGCGTTCCGCTTAGTCTACGAAATACTATTGCTGCGAACAACTTTGACGCAATAGAAATCAGTGTACTTCGTCGGTGATTTGCGCACAAAATGCGTGAGCTCTCTGGTAGTTGCTTCTGGAACTCCAGGCGAATAGCTTTGCGGGCTGAATTGTACTCGCTGCTGAATGACATATTCCAGCGGGCGTCAAGAATTTCCAATGATTGCACGAAGATCCAATGGTTAGTAGCTGAACGAGCAGTAGCACTGTACAAGTAACGCCGCACTTACACATTGCATGCTGTATGTGTACCGAGTGTGCTTCACTGTCGTCTGTCGGGTGAGAACCTAGACTAGAAGAAAACGCACGCTTGTAAGCATAAGGCGCCTGTGTCCCTGCTAGTTTAGACACGTCAATTTGTGGCTGGTGACAAAGTAGCCTCCCACCAGAGCGGAGAGCAAACTTGGAACATAACGGTGCACGTTCGAAATCCACAAAGGTGTTCGAACTTGACTTGTAGTCTTGAGAACAGCTACGCCACCGTAATTCGACGGCCATGTGATCAAGTTGTTTCCATGATTGGCTCGACGATGACGGTCGCCAGATCGCACATCAAAAATCAGTACTCACCCGAAACGAATCGTTATCAGTGCAAGGCTTCAGCAAACGTTCATTGTTGTCCGTTCAACGAATACCATAGGTTTATGGGCCACCTAAGTCACACTCATCAGTGAGTGTTCAAATCTCCAACACCAGTACTGCAATATCCGAGCATCGCGTGGTGTGCAGAAGGTTAAAGAATTGGTAATAAGATTCCGCCTCGACTGCTTCCGGACCACGGTCCACTAGAGTACATGCCGCAGTAAGAAGCAGACAACGTTACTGATTGACCTTTTCCAATGCGGTAACCGTACCTTTCAGTCTGGCAGCGCAAAGACAGCTGTTGACGAGTATTCAGTCAAACAACGTTTCCTCTGCGTATGCATCTGAAATGATTCCATCATCGACTTGGACCGTGGGATCTCCAAAGAAACGCGCGTTGTATGCACGCAGGGAAGTATCTGACGACGATTGAAGTTGTAGCACTGAACTAGAATCTTGAAGCCGTGTTTCAGCAAAACAGCAGGGATCGATGGCGCGAGTCTCCAAAGTAAGTGCGTGAGCTGCCTGTTGATCTGTCCGCACACGTGTACGAACAGTGAAGTTGGCAATCCTAAATGGTGTTTGGCGTTTGCTTCCATCAAGCAGATATATCACTTTGAAGTTTGGCACACCAGCATTCTGGTCATAGTCCCCGTCACGTTCACCAAATAATGCAAGTCTGTTGTGTCTGAAGACGAGACTGGATGTTTAAAAAGTTGAGTCATTTTACAGAAGGGGGAAAACTGAAATTGGTTGGCTTGGTGCGGTAGAATTTGACGTGGGAGCAAAACCAGCCGTCGATATCTCGGTCACAGTGTAACGATTGAAGTAAAAGTCGACGTTCACAATTAACGTACGATCATAGATTCATAGTTGTGGGTGCGGAATACCTCCCGGTTACCCAGGCCTGGGAAAGGGGTTGGCTTGAGAGACGCCATCCTGAAAGTATTGTTCGAAAGAAACTTAACCTACAAGGTGGCAGTTAATGCACGGAGTATGCAGTCCATTGGAAGCCAGTCGCGAGCAATGGTTCGGTTCATACCCTCTTTCAGATGTAATCCATCTATCCAGAACGGACACGTTGGCCCTTGTGCACTACCGCAATGTGTACGGTCCGACCGATTCATGCGACGACAGGTTCACTATCCCATTCTGTCGTACCACCCGGAATAGTTGATACAGAAGCGTTGACTGACGCAAATCAATCGCACAAATGAAGGTGCATTAACAGAGGATGGGTGTAATTATGATTGAGTAAATTAAAACCGAATTGCCGTTGATTTTTCAGTCGAGCATCTTCATAATCAGCGTTTACTTTTCTTTAGGTTTCTCTCTTGTTGTGTGGAAGACTCAGTGAAGATTTGACTTGACTCCAAATGATAGATTCATCAGTGTGTTATCATAAGTGGTTCGGCATCGAATTTATTGTATGACCTTGTGTCCTCGTTGACCAGTTAGTTATGCACTGTCCACTTATTTATTTGTTCGTTTTCATTTCACTTGTAGGAATGAAAGTGGCCGACTTTTGTCAGTCTGTCATCAAAAAAGTGGAATCCGAACGACCGGACCTGTCGGACAATCTAATTCGCTCGTTCGGGTAAGCCGTGTTTGATGTTTTTATCTTGTCTACTGGTCATCGGACTAAACTCTCTTTGTCAGACTTGTTTCAAATACTGATCCGGCGACGCTCTATCTTTTTGGCTGTGATTTGTGAGAGGTCTAAAAAGCCCATTTTACTCCGTTTTTTCATCTTTAGTTTTTATTTATTTATAGAGAAGATACAGATTAGGAGAGGTTTAAAAAGTTAGTACACAATCGTTGCGGTTTTGAACTGTTCAGAAGGAGTGGTAGACGAAAAAGGACTAGGACTAGGAAAGTTAACATCAACAAGTTCACGAATGAGAAAAAGGCTATCGGAAAACGAGAGCATGGTTAAGAAGAGGAAGAGGGACTGCAGCTTATGTAACATTTAGTATATACTCCTGACGACCAGGATGTCTGTGTGTATCGAGTCCACGCTTAATCTACTCAAATGATTACGCTGTCATTGGTGAGTTTGATTAGATGTTCCCGTTTGGCGACACCCCGATGCTGAATAACTGTTGTTTGCAAGCCGTATGGCTAATTTATTGTATTTTCAGCGAGTTACTCCCATAGTGGTGGTTTTGTCTGTGCCAAAATGGAGGTTGGACGGTTCCTGTGGTTGGTAGGAAATCTTATGCCTAAGGATTAAGCATCTCTGATACGTCGATATTTCACGGTAGACTGTATCAGTTTAAGCAGTTTGTTTGCTCTCCTACTACCTTGACCTGGTGGTTAAGCTTATATGTTGTGTTGATCCAGAGGATTGTACTGAATAGTAGTTCAGATTTACAAGGTACAACCGTGTCAGGCAAGCCAGTGTAGAGTAGTCTGACGAAAAGCAGTTGCGCTGAGTTGTACATCGCACTACCAACTGAGTGGGTGTGTTATTTAGTGAGATACGATCCTCAGTATACAGCAGAACGATTTTTGTAGTTACAGCGCCGATGTTTCTCACGTAAAGTAGGTGAGGATTGGAACAGGTGCTCTCAAGCAACGAGCACTTCGATCGCCCAATGATTAACTGTGACTGTCAGCTTATCATACAATACGACTGAAGAATTTACATTGCTTCTGAGAAGCCTGATGTACCTTTGGACACATCTTCTGAGCGCAGCAGTAACGGGAATCAGACGTCAACAGCTTGTTCACTGCACCCTTGGAATGGGCCTGTTTCTTATTGCTTAGTAAGTCACACTTTTGAGTTGTTGGCTCCTGTTGCTCCACAGATTAGGCTTTCGAACTGGTGGTAATAAGTGGGTTACCTCAAGCTAACCCTTTTCCGCGACATACACGACCGGGAAATATCCGTAGTTATCGTTGCTCTGATACATCAGTCTATTTCTCTTCATGTTCTTCCATCTCTGTTTCTAGCTTTTATCTTTTAAAGCCAAACAAACTTTCATTCACTCGGCCGTGTCAGCCACTAGCCACCGTTCACCACGGTCAGTGGCTTGGATAAAGCAAGGTCAAATAAACGAATCACAAGTGTTGTGGATTCATATTGGCCGTTGACTGCGGCACGTCGCTACCTCCGATATTTTTAACCGACAAACTGTATGGTCTCGCTGTCCATCGTTCTTACTCGGTTCTTGATCCATTGTTTGTGTGGACTGCCGCGAGGACCAACGACAGATCGAACTGAGTGCCCACGGATACGACTGAAAGCTGTTACTGACAATGATCTTATTGCGAGCATTGTGACCTGCTTTGTAACCTATTGTCACACACTCAGTGTGAGTAATATGCTTCACGAGATATTGACCAGTTGACATATTTAGTTCCTAGTGCGTGTGGGGTGTGTTGAAAATTATGGAAATGTTCAGACTCAAACCTTCAGTCTGGTAAGAAAGCGAAGTATCAAACTGACCATCTCTTGATCGTTGAGCTGCAGCTCGGAATTGGACTGCACTTGTCTGAAATGATCGTTTCTTGGTCTCATTCATGGTTAGTGACACTCAGCTTTTCACCTTCAAGAATGTAGTCAGTCTGTGTATGTTGCTCTAAATTCACTTCTGTTAATCGTCGACTTTTTTGTTGGACGCTTTTTCCTGGAGCTCAGCATTAACGGTTTAAACTCCGGGCATCAAGAATATGCCTCTTCGTATTTACCTCAGCCGGCATTACGAAGAGGCTCGAAATTACTCAGTGGTTACGAGGCCTGGAAACCAATCGTAACGACGTGATTTCGTATCTCAGTCCCTTTGACAGTTGTTGCTTAGAGACTGACAGCCTCTCACATGAAGCCTAGTATGGTCGTATGGCAGCATATAACGTATGGTGTGAAAGGTGCCCTACAGCAATCAGTCCCGGGGAACACTCAGATCGATCGCCTTACGGACGTGCGCACTGCTAGGAGACCTTTGCCTCTGTCTATTTTCCGAAATCGATTGTTGTAGAAGCCATGGAATGTGCACGTTTCTTACAATAATAGTCACTGAAGAGCACTGGTAACTGCTGTCTGAGAGGATGTAGTGTTGTACGTGCAAATAATTGTCCCTGCCACATCGCACAATGTTAGAACCAAAAGGCTGACCCAGCTTTTCCTCTTAATAGCGGAGCTGGACTGGACGAAAATGTTCTGCGTAAGTGCAAAAATCACGTGAACTCAACTTGATATAACCCAACACAAGGTCGCTTTAACTTGATTATATCGTGGTTGCACAATTGAAACCCTTCTCTAAGTTGCTATCGCTTTTCGTTAATACAAGTTTACGCTCACTACCCAGTGTGTCGCATGGCGACCATCATTTTTCGGTGTGAAAAGTTTATTTCGTGGAGATTGTTCAGCTATTGGATCACACCCGTACACTGTTTGTTATCGTTGTGTCATCAGAACGCAAACCACTGCCGACCAGTTGGCCTAAATTTTCCACTTCGTTTATTAACTTGTTGATGTGTCATAGGTACAAATCACAGAATCCTCCTGTGATCCAGCTGATGCATGCATCCTTCTGAACGTTCAACCATTATAACTAGGGTAAATTCAGTTCGTCAGTTGAATCTCTGCGAGCAATTTCCCCTCATTCGAGGCGATTTTCACTCATGGAGTTATTTCAGTTCGATCTTTCACTCGCACATCTCCTGTCTGTCTTGACCGCCGATTTCAACGAGTTCGTCAGATTCGCAACCGCCTTATCGATATCCGCCCTTGGCTCTTTACTTCTTGCGTCCGCTGTTACAGTTGTTGCTGACGGACGTAGTACGTTGCACAAGTTTCTCTGGAAAGAAAGAGGGGAACATAGTTTTGTGCAACGAATTAATTGGCATGGGGTTTGACCACGAGTTAAACTGACTTTCTCAGTGGACATGCGGTATCGGCGCCTGTAACGTGGTATGACGGCAAGCACTAAATGTGCATGTCACTATGTAACGTTCCTTATCAACCAACCAAAGGGATATTGCTTATCACCCCGAGGCACATTGGTCTCTAGATCACTCCTTACCCAACTGGCACGTGAACGAATCGAACGCTTATCGGCAATCATACCATCCTGTTAATCCGACTATTAACCGAAAGGTTTTCTCGGTTTCAAGAGCCCCAGCTTCGTTGTTGACGACCTGGGAGTTTTCAACGTTCACACCGTAAACCAGCTAGTGCATGTGACATGCCAAACAATATTTGGCTGAGTAATACCACCTGGCTCCGGCCTAGACATGAGCAATCGGAGTGATAAGGGGTGATATCGGCCAAGTGTTTAATTGACAGTTGGCGTCGTTACCGCTAAGTTATCTCGGGTTCAGTCTGAATGTATCATTTCAATAGACGATGATGATATTTGCATCGTTTCGTTCTATTTCTTGTTGTAAACTACCTAGCGCCACCTATGGGTAGTATGATATGAGCTAGAATCGATGACGCCCTCGTCTAATCTGTTGATAATCGTGAGCTTCCAGAAGATGAAAAACATATGTCGGCAGTCGGGAGTATGCACACGCTTTACGGGAAACGTTTCAATAAGGAAGCTTACGATTTGAGTTTTCTGTCGGTCATCCTAAGTTCTCTGTGGCTCAATTTAATCCCGAATGGCAAGAGACTTGTCTTCTCTAGATAAGTATAAGACGTGCATTTAGTCCTGACTGCTGTTATCCACAGGTTTACAAATAAAAACTGCCTGCAATGTGGTTTTCCTTTGATTTCACACGCGCAGTTCTCCTAAATTGCCATTGGCTAATGAGTGACAGACGTTATAAACTGACATTTTGCTAAATACGTTTAAAAGTTCCTATACCTAAACGCAGTTTCATCATCATAGACAGCAATACATCAGTGGTTCACACTGATGCTTAACTGCCACACAACCACGAAGAGAAAAAAAACCTATACATAGGAAGAGAGAAGAAAAAAGAAGGGGACCTAACTACTAAAAATAGCTACGTTTATATTCAAACATACATCAAGGCGCCTACACCTTGCAAACAAACAACCGAGCTGTAAGTGAAAGTAAGGTTTTCACTGCCTCCCGTCATCACTTCGCAGACAATTCGGTAAAACAACAACAACAAAACAAAAAACAACAACAACACACAAACAACAACAACAACAACACAACATTCACACCACTTGAGCTCGTTAGTCTTCTACACTGTCGACTTGATCGACTCGTCTCCAGCCTTGGCTACAATATCTGCTCTGTACCTTCACGCCTTCAGAGTGGCCTGACTGCGTCAGGGACAATCGACATGTAGAGTTACCTACAGTTACGGTTTACTATGCAAAACAACGGGTTTCAGCCCGAGAAAAAGACGAAACCTTGACTACAGTGACAGCCCTTCGTGGACGATTTCATTTGTCTACGTCAGGTCATCATCTGTCCACCTCGCATCTTGCGCCAGTCGGCCGCAGCGTCGACAAAGAGTGCTCGGTGTGGCAGACGACTAGCCTGGTATCCCATACATTGGCACCTAAACATCTAAAGTCTGCCGCAAGTGCAAGGAATTTAACAAAGAACATCCTTTGCCAAGTCAGTGCCGACACGATTCCGCTATCTATAAGACCTCCTTGTTGCTTACTCGCTGGTGCCACACGATACGAGCGATTGAACGCAGACACCTGAAAACTTAAGCTGTAAAAGTTATAGTTTGTGACATATCGTCAGAAGCCCCTACTCTATCCTACCTGAAAACGTTATTTTAAGTGTCACTTCTCTGGGCGGCCTGTTCAGACATATATTGTGAGTTATTCATTGATAAGTCCATATAGAAAGCCATTGTTTGCAAGTGTTCTACTTTTCACTCGAATTTTTCCAGGTTCGTCACAGGTATTGAGTTTCGGGATTCTCATCAGCTGCTCACGACCAAAAGCACTGGCACTTTTCGCCAAGGAATGACGCTGAATTTCAACATGGGTTTCCAGGTTAGTCTGTCATTATTTCTTACTTGAGTATCTCAGTAATTTGACTGTCATATATCAGTGGCGTACACTCTTGGATAGAAACTGAAGAGAGTACTCTCCAGCTGTCAACCCAAACAGACCATCCGCGGACATTGCATGCTGGTAGACAAAATACTTGAATCAGTCGGTGTCAGCTAGGTCGCTCCGACCTGACGAGAGAAGAAGGATCACGACTCTCGCTCCCTGTTCGTTCGCACGTTTGCCCATGTACGCTCGTTTCCTGGGCTCGATCCCTTAGTGACCGTTGTGATCTTGTGTCCACAGTGCGCTTGCCCGTTTGGACCGTAGTGTTAGCGCGTGTGGATGTATCCTCTCGGGTATAGATCAATTGCTCACTCTGCAGAATCTGCGCGTGTGTGTCGTCTCCTACCGAGCAATCGGGATCGCTTGGTCGGGACGTTAGATGCTTATGTTGATTCGAGCTTTTACTTTCACTTCACGCGTGCGTTTGCATGTCACATTTTCTCGCGCTCAGTCTACTTGTCACTGTACGCGAGCTACTGTACTACCTGTCTTTTCGACCTATGGGATGCAGTAGTCACCTTTGATGAATACCGTTCATTCTTCGCTCAGACAATTTTCACACGAACTTGGCTTGTCGACCACCTCGCTGCCTGGTGATATACCAAGTAGTGAATACAGTACTCAGTTGGACAAAATAAATTAACCCAAACAGTATGAATTCATCATGAAAAGACAGCGTTTTCGTTGTTAGATGTCTCAGTTTATCAGTCGATCAGCACTATCTTGAAATTTCCGGTTGCTGTGTTAAGACAGTGTTGAAAAGGACTGTTTTCGATGTAAAGCCGTGTTGTTTAAACCGTTGATATTGTGGTCAGCAAAGACTAATTTCCTGCTTCCGGCAGACCAGGTAAAATCCCATACATAGAAATTTTCATGCGGTCTTTGCATCGTTTACTCTTGAGTTCCCACTCACGTACTCCGCGAAGTCGTGACTCTACTTTGCTCATTACAGTCGATCACCAATTTTGGCCTTTGAGTGTCAGCCTTGTGTTCCTGTTAGAATCATGCTAAATCAAACGAACTGGTGACTGGTCGGATGAAAGTTATTTAGTAAAGTCCACCTACTCGATGGATACGGAGAAGTCAACAAAAGCATGACTTTCAAGTT